>MU685427.1:15440-25607 GCA_026770625.1 Nicotiana glauca
AATCGCACGGCAGAAACCTCGTGCATCACAATATCAACAATCGCACGGCAGAAACCTTGTGCATCATAATATCAACAACCGCGCGGCAGAAACCTCGTGCATCACAATATCAACAATCGCACGGCAGAAACCTCGTGCATCATAATATCAACAACCATACAATAAATGACAATAGATATATACAGGAACAAGTAAGAGAAATCAACATAAGAATTTCCGTTCACCAGAAGACGGTACAACTAACTACCAAGGAATAATCGTAACAGGGAAATGCTAAGCGCAATAAGAACAACTCAACAAGGGAGAAAATACTACGCAGCAACGATTCCATAATACGTAATTCAACAACGAAGGAGTTAACATAAGTCACGTAAGTGTCAAATAAGGAAAATATCAACTAAACATAGGATATCTAACTTCTTTCAAATTAGGCCCAAATTAATTACATGAGAGATGGGAATAATAATTTCAAATTTTTAAGACAAGCAATTAGGAAGGATAACATGGCTAGATAAGGGTAATTGTCTTCAGTTAAACAAGTAAAGGCCAAGTAGGCAACAAGAATAAACCAAAAGGGCAAATAAATTCCAAGTAAGTCATGTAGAAGTAAAACTAATAACAGGTAACTCAATTGTATCAATATTATCTTCTTACTCGGTGAATTTCACAAGTCTAAGAGCCTAAAAGGGACAATTTACCACAAATAAATCCGAGCACGCACTCGTCACCTCGCGTACACGGACTACAATCAACAGAGAAGACTCAAATCCTAAGGGGAAGTCCCCCACACAAGGTTAGGCAAGATACTTACCTCAAAACCGCAAAAATCAACAAGCAACCACGTTCTTGCCACGAGTACTCGACTCCAAATGGCCCAAATCTATTCAATTAAATCACACATTGTAAATAATATCTCAAGCAACTGATTCTATAATTAAATTCAAAGCTAAAGCGCGAAATTAGGTAAAATGACCAAAATGCCCCTCAGGCCAACGTCTCGGAATCGGATAATTTTCACATTTTCAGAACCCTCGTACTCTCACGAGTCTAACCATATAAAAATCTCTCAAATCGTAGGTCAAACACTCCTTCAAAATCCAACAATTCGGTCTATGAAGTTCTACCCATTTTTCATTCAAAAACTGAAATTAAAGGATGAAATTAAGAGGAGATTCATGGAAGTTGGTCTAAATCGAGTGAGAAACACTTACCCAAGTTGCCCAGGTGAAAATCCCTCCAAAAATCGCCAAGGACCGAGCTCCCAAGCCAAAAAATGTGATAAAATGAAGAAACTCTCGAATTAGGGATTAAATCTGTCTGCCCAGACATTTAAACCATCGCGAACGCGATAGGTCTCACGCGTTCGCGAAGAAGAAAAATAGAAGGTCCCCAAAATGCCCTTCGCGTTCGCGAAGGGAGGGATGCAAACGCGAAGGCCTGGCACAGCAAGCTATGCGAACGCGGGACAGTTCACGCGAACGCGTTGAAGAAAAATAAAGGTCCTTCAATTTGCCCAACGCGAACGCGTGGAAGGCGACGCGAACGCGATGAAGGACGAGGCAGAGCTTCGCGAACGCGAGGCTCTAAACGCGTACGCGTAGAAGGATTTCAAGGTGGACAAAATAAGCCTTCGCGAACGCGAAGGACATGACGTGAACGCGAAGAAGGCACACCAGAAGCAGCAACAGCGGTTCAAAAATAGGAGGAAATGACCCGTTGAGCATCCGAAACACACCCGAGGTCCACGGGACCTCAACCAAACCTACAGACATGCCCCATAACATCATTCAAACTTGTACCAATCCTAAATAACCCAAAACAACGCCGAAAACACGAATTAATCAAGGATTCAAACCTATGAACTTCAAATTCTAACCAAACACACTTTCGATCAAATACCTATCCAAACCTCGTCCGAATGACCTGAAATTTTGCACACAAATCCCAAATGACATGACGAAACTACTGCAACTTCCGGAATTCCAATCCGACCTTCGGATCAAAAACTCACTATCGGACCGGAAACTTCAAAAATTCAAACTTCGGCATTTCAAGCCTAAATGAGCTACAGACTTCCAAAATACATTCCGAACATGCTCCCAGCCCCGAAATCACCTTACGGAGCTAACGGAACCATCAGATTTCCATTCCGAGGTCATCTTCACATTGTTCCGAATACAGACCATTTTTTAACTCTTAAACTCTCATTTAGGGACTAAGTGTCCCAAAACACTCCGAATCCTAATACCGAACGTCCCGGCAAACCACAATAGCAGAAATGAACTTAGGGAAAACAGTTAATGGGGGATCGGGGCATGATTTCTAAAAACAACCGATCGGGTCGTTACAGATTAGGTGATGCCAAAACATCGTCGTTTAGTGGGGGTGAGGGTGAACCGGGTAAATAGGGACTAGGCCTGGGCATCGGTGAAAAATGATTTGGGCTGGCAAAATAAATAATAACGAGGCCCAATTCGGCATCCCCCTTTTGTATTTCTTTTCTTCTCTTTTTTTTTAATTATTTCCATTGTTTTGCTTTTCTCTTTATTTGCTTTTACTTATTTTCTTCTCATTTTTGTATTTTTATACTTTTTTATGATTTTATAAAAGTGCAAAAAGTAGAACTAAAACCTAATTTACCCAAAATTATACTAATTAATTTCTAAAATTTATTTAAAAACCTATTCCGCGATAAATTCAACAATTAATAATTACAATGCAAAAGTGGGCTATTTTTGTTATTTTTTTTATTTTCAAGCAATTTAAACTACTACTGAATCCTGAAATGTGAAATTAAATCACAAACAAATACCAGATGTATTTTTATGTATTTTTATATGAATTAAAATGCACAGATAAAATGCAACAATTACCAGAAAATAACACAAAAATTCACAAAAATTGTAAAATAATAAAGAAATTGTTTTGTTTGAATTTCTGAGAATAATTTGCTTAGGGCAAAAATTACGTGCTCACACCCGTGAGGGCCTAGGCCCAGAGCGGACAATATCACTAGCGGGATGGGCTATTAAAGATGGTATCAGAGCCACTCTTGTGTCAGGCTCACTGTGGTGGGTCAGAGTTCAACTGAGTTTAGGCAAATCTCGGTTAGGCGGGGCAAACCTCAGTGCTGAGTCTAGGCAAATCCTATGTAGTGGGACAAACTTCAGCAAGGACACTGAGTCCATAAGAGGGCGTGTATGTAACACCCCAAATTTTAGACAGAGTCACACATCGACAAAACACAAGAGGGATGCTGGGTATATAAGTTAACAAGCCTTAGACTCTAGTGATGCATTTTAAACCCGTGGAGGCCTAGGCCCGGAGCAGAAAATATCACTAGCCAGCTGGGCTGTTAAATTTGGCTTAGCGACTACCGGCTATGAATTAAAAGGACTACCGTGAACATAAAAAACTGAATCTATAGATAAGGAAATAAGTGGACTTGCTTGACCTATTCCAATTGCCATGGTTTAAGACCCATTGGCCATTGTGACTGTTGTGAGAGATTGAGAGCATGATATAGTAGTGAAAAGAGATATTTTACCAGAAATATGATCAGATGCACCTGAATCAATGACCCAAGACTTAGAAGTTGAAGATTGGGAGACACACGTCATGCTATTATTTGTTTGAACAATGAAAGCTATCCTTGAAGATGTCTGTTTACATGCTTTGTACTGAAGGAACTCAATACAATTCACTAAAGAAACTATCTGGATTGGAGTCATTGCATTTGATCTAACAGATTGTGAGTCAAAAGAATCTAATAAGAATTCCATTATAATATTTACAGCGAAAAAAAATAGATTTTTTCTAGAAATTATTGTTCACGTCGGAAAAATATGAAAGTGGTCGGAATTTGATTTGAATCTGATGGATAGGCTTGGAATTCCAAGAGGAACAATCTATCCCGAAGATTTGCTGCAAAAAATGGCCGGAAGGTGGCTCACGTGCCGACGCGTGATCGAAACTTCACCGGAAAATTTTCTTCTAGTAGCACATGGCAGCGCATGGAGGGTCTTCTGACGGAGAGTTTTTTATGGGTTGATCGCTTGAGGCATAGATCTACTTCGTGGTGGTATTAATTTTTGTACAACACTGACAAAAAGTGACTTTTACTTACAACAGACCTGTGTTTGCCAGAAAAAAAAATTTCGGTTGACTGATTTTTCTTCCTAGAGTCGCTGAAATTTATACATAGTGTTAAATCTCTCACGATTGCTCTGATACCATGTGAGAATGCACGGGAGAAAAATCTTTTATTAATATTCTGTTTAATTATACTATAATGAGTCATATTTATATAATACATATCATACTCTTATTTTATGTGCGACTAGGACTAATTCATATTACGTACATAATTATCTAACACTAAGCAATATCAAACTCATGGCCACTCGGGCTATGCTAACATGCACATAAATCAAGAACTCAATATTGAAATTTAAAAGCAACCCATCTAATTTGTCTAGAGTTGAGGAGGGTGAAATAGAAAGACTTATCAGCTTGAAACTCGTTCCCCCTTTCATGTGTACCGTTGAAAGTCATGATTACCTTTTATTGAGTTAAAGTTATATTATATTGATACTCAAAAAATATTACAAGTTGAGCCCTAGTAGTAGCTTTGACTCGCTACTACCCCTTTACATAACTTATACTATGACAAAATAAAACAAAGTGTCTAACTAACTATAACTACCAATACATACACTAGTATGTCATCTATGCCTTTCGATTTCTGTCTATACATTTTTTCTTCATGGAATCCAGTCGAGTTTCTGCAGCAGTTGTCTCCATTTTCTGTTATGCTTTCCTCGAACATGTATATGCAGCACTATTTCCTTGCAAATTTGGTGTTCATCATATTTTCTAACTTCAAATCTTCCTCTGTTCCTTTCTCTCCATATCAGTGCAACTGTCATGGCAAAAATACAGCATGTGATGTCATTAATACCTTCCCTGCTCTTTGCCTTCTTTCTAATCCATTTCAATTCAAATTCCCAGTCTCCTATATTTTTTTTTATGTTCCAGCCATAGGCACAATTTAGTCCACAAAATCTTTGTTATTGGACACTCAAAGAATATGTGGCTGAATGTCTCTATACTATGCCTACAGAATATACAGTCTGTTGGCATAGGAATACCAAGCTTCAGCAATCTATCCATTGTGGTTATCCTTTTCTGCACTACAAGTCACAGGATTAATCTGTACCTCGGATGCACACTTGTATGCAACATTAAGCCCTTCCATTCCACTTTGCAATACTCTGGGATCAGCTTCAAGTACATATGTTTGATTTGAAACTTTCCATTTTTACACAGACTCTTTAGCCTTTCGTGCATGGTCCATTGGAGTTGTTGATGCCTCATAATCACTCTCCTGCTATCCAGTATCTTTTTTATTACCCAAGCTGTTGTCTTAGGAGTAGACATTGTCCAGATCCTTCTTCTTTATATAAAAACTATGAACCCATCGAGTCCATAGGCAGTCCTTCTTTCTAGTTAGATCCCATAAGTGCTTAGTAACTGTTGCTTTGTTCCATACTTTGATGTCCAGTATGTTTAGGCCTCCAGCAGCTACTGGTTTGCATACATTCTCCCAAGATAGTAGGGCCTTCTTTGAGATAGTTACACTGCATGTCCATAAAAATGTCCTTCATATAGTTTAATATTTTCAGCACCAATTATGGGATAATGAACACCTGAGCCCAGCAAGTCTGTATATCAAATATGACTGCCTTTATCAATTGACACCTTCCTGCATAGGATAAAAACTTTTTTGAGCAACATGTAACGTTTGTTGTTATCTTTTCAACTAGAGGCAAGTACTGAGCAATAGTTAGTTTTTTTTAGTCTAAAGGAATGCCCAAGTAACTAAAAGGCAGCTTTGCTTCAATAAAACACAATGTTTGCAGGATTTCTTCTCTAGCCTTTTGATCTATCCTAGCCATGTATATAACACTTTTGCTTACATTTGCCTGTAATCCAGAAGCACGTGAAAACTTGTAGAAAGCATTATTTAGAATCCTTATGGACTCCATCTCAGCTCGACAGTACATTAGCAAATCATCAGCAAAGCACACATGTGTGCTGTTCAGCTTCATACACTTTGGATGGAAGTTAAAATCCCTATTCTTATGCAACTATTTTAGTTCTCTACTCAGATACTCCATGGAAATAACAAATAAGTAAGGAGACATAGGATCTCCTTGTCTAATCCCTCTCTTTTCCTTAAAAGGTTTAGTCAATCCACCACTTAGCACCAATAAATATGAAACAGTAGTGACACAAGTCATTATTCATTGCACAAATTTGAAAGGAAACCCAAGGTCTATAAGAATTTGCTTGTGAAAACTCCATTCTAGAGTGTCATCAGATTTTCTTAGATCCACTTTGAGCACACATCTGGGAGAGACTCCTTTCCTGACATATCCTTTAAACAGCTCATGGCTTAGCAAAGTATTGTCTACTATACTCCTTCCTCCAATAAAAGCTGATTGTGATTGGTCAATCAATCCATCAAGCACACCTTTGATCCTCCTTGTAATAGACTTTAGAAATGATCTTGTACAAGGTAGTACAACAAGCAATTGGTCTAAAGTCTTTTACTATTGCTGGTGCTTTTATTTTAGGGACTAATATAATAGCTGTTTTATTGATCATACTAGGTAATCTGTTTGCACTAAAAAAGTCCTTAACAACTTCAAATATATCCAACTTTACTATTTCCCAGTTTCTTGCAAAGAATTCCACAGGAAATCCATCAACCCCTGGTGCTTTGTCTTTAGGCATATCCTTGACTGCTTCAGTGATCTCCTCCAATGTCACCATTTGAATCAATGTTCTTTGCTGATCCATAGTTAAGCATGGTCCTTCCCGTATTACAGCTGTATTTCCACAAGGTAGCTCACCAGCACAATCTCCCATTATGGACTGAAATACAGTTATGAATTCCTGCTCAACAAGTCTGGCTTCTGTTAGCTTCATACTTGCATCTGTATAAATGGTAGTTATACAGTATTGACTGGATCTGATCTTCCATTGTGCATGAAAATATTTTGTAGTTGCATCACCACACTCAATCCAGCATGCCTTTGATTTCTGCCTCAAAACTTGCTCCTCCACAGTGCTCCATTTTTTTATTTCACCTAATGTTGTTTTCTCTTCATTTATAAGGGACTGTGCCAAAGGATTCAGCCTCATTTGACTTTGCACAATATCCAGTTTCTCTTTTGCCTGTTCAGGTTTTTGCTTGTATAAATCCATATAAGCATTTATCCCCTTAAGTTGCTTTTTCAGATTTGTCAATTTGCACCAAATCTGCTGCATAGGTGCTCCTTCATAATCCTAATCTCATACCTGCTGAATTATATTCTGAAACTGTGGATGGTCCATAACATTTGTGTATAGTCTAAACGACTTAGGGTGCAGTAATTTCTAGCTTCCACATTTTATAAGAATTAGAGAATGATCATATACTGATGGATTTTTATATCTACTTCCACATGCCCATACTGCTGAATCTACTGATAATTTCCTAGTGCGCAATCTATCTTGCTATACACTCTATTCCCAGTTCCTGCTTATTTGTCCAAGTATAGTGCCACCCCTTAGCTCTAAGTGGGGTGAGTTGCATATCATCAATCATCCCTTTAAATCCATGTACTTCAGCAATAGTTACAGGAGAACCTATTCCATTTTCAGAGGATAGAATATTATTGAAGTCACCACTCAGCAACCATGTCTCCTTACTTGAAATTTTAATCTGCCTGAGATTCCTCTATAAACTATCCCTCTTGTGTCCATGATTTTGAGCATAAATGACACTAAGCTGGGCTTTAAAATGAGTACTAGGATCTTCAACACTGCAATGGATGAATTGATCTGTCATGTGACTCACTAGCACTTGAATATGACTTATCCAAAGTAACCAGATTCTCTCATTCACAGCGTATGAGTAATTACAACACACATTCCATCCTTTAGCTATCTTTTTTGGATTTTCTTTGCTTTATGCTCCTTTACTCTAGTTTCTATGCACCCCATAATATCTACTTTATTAGTAGCAATAAGAGTTTCGATTTCTTTTTTCTTATGGGCTTGATTTAGCCTCCTAATATTCCAAGTAACAATGATCCTTTGGATATTAGAGGGTCTGGTGGTCCTGGTTCAATTTGTTGACCATTTCTGCCTTCATCCTAATTCACATTAATACTTTTGCCTTTTTCAATCTATTTTCCCACCTTTGCACCATTACAGACAATCTCATGTACATCATTTTCTTCTCTTCTTGGACTTGGCACATAAGCAATCTGTTGTGCATTTTCCTTACTATCATTCACCTTTTCTAAACAGCCTCTATCTTGTGTATCTTCTTGTACTGTCATTACTCTATCCCGAGGATCTGTATTCACTTGAGGTTGTTTAACAAGTCAAGCTTGCTTCACATTCTTCCCCTGCTTCTTTCCTCTTCTCCTCTGCCTGTCACCTTCCTTTATCTCCTGCTCCTCATCACATTTTGTGTTATACCAGCAGCTCATAGAATCATGCCCAAACTTTAAGCAGTTATTACAAAAACTAGGCTTCCAGTCAAATTCAATCACTTGTATCATTGAACTATCAGGCAATTCTATCTCTATCTGATCTTGTAAGGTATAAGCAGCATCCACCTCCACAAGGACTCTAGCATAGGATATCTTCTCATAGCGAGCAGTAAATTTATCACTGTAATGGTTTTCTGATTGCACTTGCCATTTTTCTAAGAGCTTCAATCGACCAAAATCTCACTGGTAGCCTAGGGAACCTTACCCATACTAGAACTGTACTTAGAACATCTTTGTTGAATGAAAAATCATTTTCCTATAGTCTTAGTACCATAGGTTTGTTTCTGTACGTGTAAGGTCCTGACTGTAGAACTTGATCCCTATCAGCTATGGTGCTAAATCTAAAAATATAGTATCCCTCATAATGCAATAGGATCTGAGGTTTTGTAATAAAATTCCAAACATTTATCACAAAATTCTCCATAACTTTCTCATACGAATTTTCTCCAATTATATAGCCAATTAGAGAATTTTTCCAATAATTCTCCTGGGATTGTAAACTTCCCCATACAGTTTAACGATCTTCTTACCATCTTTATCAACTGGAGGTACAAATGATAGTGTTTTCCCCATTTGTGAGCTGCGATTTCCTCGAACGATATCAGTTGCCGTAGGTGTTGGCTTCTCCGATCCACTGGCTTCTAAGTACTGTAAACGTCTCACTGTTGAATTCATCACTTCTTCCATTTTTACTGGTTGAAGTTGAATCTCACCTTCAGAGCTACTCGTTTCATAATCTTCCTCAATCAATTGATACTTCTGCGGAAGAAAACTACCAAAAGTTAGGGGAGGTAATTCCATTTGAACGCCATTTTCTGGAATAATCATCTTCACCGTCTGCGTAGCAGTGCCATGCAAGGTTTTCCGGCGACGAGCCATTAATTCCGGTGACAATTGCAAATTCTATTGTGCGCCGAGAGAAACGGTTATCTGTCCTATTTCCGCATTCATATTTCCAGTCACGGTTACCTTTAAGACTAGGATAATATCAATATTGGGTGTAGGAACCCGTTCAACGACGTGATAATTTAACAAGTTAATGCAACCAATACTGGAAAGAAGGTAAAAAAGAATGCTTCCTTCTCTTCCTAACAAGGAAAATTTTCTCTCGCTATCCAAGACAAAAGAAAACACATAATACGAAAATATGTAGTTTGTGGATTAAACTTCGTTTCCTAGTGAATTGAAGTTTGACTTGGGGCAACTCTTTGGGGGTTGAGTTTAATGATTCTGTTGCGTTACAAAAGTATACAAATAATTATTCTCGCTCTGCAACTTTTTCTAGCATATAGCCATGCCATATACAATCTTTTTTGCCCTTTTTACAAAAGAAAAACGAGGGAGAGAAAGAACGGAATAAGTTCAGCTTGCTCCTGTACGATCCCTTTCTAGTGTGAATATGGAATATGCACTGGATTGACATCATTAGACAGTAATGAAAGAGGAGAAACATTAGAAATACGGTCTTTTGTGAATTTTTTTTTTTGGGTCTTTTGTGCTTGCTCGCTAAATTTCTATTATTTCTTGTGAGCTCAATCACAAACGGATTGAAGTTTTC
>MU685429.1:2846-18866 GCA_026770625.1 Nicotiana glauca
TTAATAAGGCTTAAGAAACAATTTCGAAGTGATTGGAGCATTTTGACACAATTGCACCTTAACTGTTTTTGATTCCTGATTTTGAATTAACACCTGGCGATAAGAACATCCATCCCAAACTAACTCAAAAACTATCATTACCAAACACAAATGATCGTGACTTCAGGACTAAACTATTGAAGGCATCGCTAAAATGTTTACCCAGTTTCAGTTTTAGTGAACAATTAGCATAGGAGATCAAATTACACTACATTAAAGACGCTACTCCAAATTTAAAATCAGCAGTCCAAAACGGTCCACTTATTTACAAATAAATAAACATGATTGTTCTATGCATTTTTAACTAAACACGGAATAAAAAACTCAGAGATCGAATTCACATTTCATCATTTTTACTTCTTCAACATCAAATTTACATTGATTCCTTCACAGTTTATACGGGATCAAAGAAGGTACCTGGAAATATGAATGATAACAAGAAGAAGGAGAAGTTAGTAACAGCTGAGCAAGCAACAACAATTTGGAATTTCAAATAGCAACCAACACAGCCAATCTCAGCCCATAAATGACTCAGTGATTCCAGAAATGTTTTAAACCAACGAGACTGATATATCAACCCCAAAACAGCATCAAAATGCCCAGAAATGAACACAGGAAAGCAATACACTCAACTAATGGCCACAATCGACTCAAATTACCCAGATCCAATGCCTAGAGGACTCGAACTGTCTTCAAACCTCAGATATCGAACAAAAAACAAGGAGATTCAAATAGCTTTGATCCTATATGAGCTAGAGACTTGAATTAAATGATGAAATCTGAAAATGACTTAAGTAACACTAATGTAACAATAATTTTTTTTTGGATTTTTTATTGTTTTTTTTTTCTGAAAATTTGAGAAAACTAAGATCTAAGGGAGTTGGATTTGAAATTTGTACTTCAGATCTAGGAAGCTTGGAGAATATTTTTTGGGGGGAGTTTTTGAGGCTCCCAAACTTGTGAATGAGGCAAGGGTGTTGCCCTTTTATAGGCACAAAGGAAGCTTTATCAGATATTTGTTTTCTTTTCAGCCCTTATTCAATTTCAACTTTAGTCCCTCATTTTTAAACTTGTTGCACAAGTAACTACCACTATGAATCTAAACTTTTAATGAACACCCCTCCTAGGAGCTTCTAGTAGTTTCCAAATTCAGTCCCCAAATGAATCCCCAAGTTACCTCTTTATTAACTTGAATTTACTAACTAAATCACCCTTGTTAACTGACTGACCCTAATTAAACAACCATTCAATGGGTTTTAATCAACTAACACTAAATTCAAACTCATATCCTAACTACTAACTAGCCAATTAATCATCCAAAACTCAATATGAAATCAGATTGCATGAACTGCTCCTGACGACTAAAACTAAATGAAACAATTAATCGACTAAGATGAGAATCGAACCTATTTGAATAACTCTATTCACCTAGAACTATCATGAAATATGAAGTAAAATATTATTAACAATTAATCTAACAGAATTAAAAGCAAAGATTTAACTAAATCAGAAAGTTTAAAAGACACCTACTAATTTAAAGCTAATCAATCAAGAACGATAAGCAAACTAAGAGTTGGAACAGGATGAACTAGATTCCATTAGATAATTAACTACTGTGATACCAATTGAATCAGATAAAAATGGAAACACACAAAATTAGACTCCGACTAATTACACAACTAATTAACTATAATAGAAATGCTAAGAGCCCTTAAAGAAACTTACCGTCTGTTTTTTCAAAAATCAAGATTCAAACGATTCGATGGGATTTGAACGTATTTGACCGTGAATTCTTCATGGGGAAGGTCCAAGGATCCTGTGGTATCAATTTGGAAAGATTTGGTGCAACTATGGTTTTGGCCGAAAAAACTAAAATTGGTATTCGAACAGTTCCGGCGGGATTCGAGGGACGGGGTTAAGGGGGTTCGATAGAGGACACGGAGGCGATCTTGTGGTGTAAATTTGGTCGGATTTGGGCAACCTTGTGTCTTGGCCGGAGTTTTTTCGATCCAATATTTCAAGGTTTCGGCTGAGGTTTGAGGGAAGCCATTTGCATATTTGGAAACGGGGTGAGAATGGGAGTTTGGGGTGTTAATCCTGTGGCGTTTGGAGGTGGTGGCATTCACCGGTGGCGGCTAGGGTTTCAAAAACTTCAAGAGTTCCAGTAGGATTTTGGGAAAACGAAGTAGGGCATGAGTATGAGGGAGGGGAGGCAAGGCTGTAGTGTGAATTTGGGCCTGATTGGCCACCAGCAGCCGCCATGGGCGATTTTTGGCGACGGCGGACGGTGGCGTTACACAAAGCTCATTAGTGTGTATTGGGGAAGGAGATACGGGGTGGAGGGGGGTTTAAGACAGTTTTATATTAATAAACCTAGGATACTCTCGTCCGTTAGATCAACAATTAAGGGCCACGATAATTTACAGGAACGACGTCGTTTTATTTATTAGGGCAGACCGGGTAATTGGAATTGGGCCTGGGTCTTTCAAGGTTAATTTTGCTTTGGGCTCAACCATTTGGCCCTAATTCGGGTCTTTTAAGACCAGCCCCCCTTTTCTATTTGTTTTCTTTTTCCATTTGTATTTCTTTTATTTATTTTTTGTATTTTATTTTGTATTTATATTTTTCTGATTTTATTAAAATGCAAAATTTAAAATAGAGACCTAATTTATTTCCAAAATGAAACTAATTAATTCCTAAAATTTTTTAAAATCTATTTCGTGACGAATTCACAATTAAACAATTAAAAATGCAAAAATGAACTATTTTTGTTATTTTCTTCATATTTTGTTCTAAAAATAACAAATTAACCCCTAATTAATCCTAAAACATGAAATTAAATCCTAAATGCAAATGTATTTTTTTTATTTTTCATATGAACTAAAATGCAACAATTACCAGAAAATAACACAAAAATTCACAAAAATTGTAAAATAATAAAGAAATTGTTTTGTTTGAATTTCTAGGAATAATTTGCTTAGGGCAAAAATCACGTGCTCACAGCTGCCCCCCTTTGCCCGGAAATACGAAGAGTTTTCGTGCAAAGATAAGTGAGCAAAAACGAGCGATTTTTGCCCGTTTGAACATTCGGTGTGAAGCATTTTTGAAAAGTTTTAATCGCACCCTGCTTCGGAGGTTGCCTACATATCCTGGGCTAAACAGGAATCAGGTCAGTGTAGTTCGGGAAGGTTTGGTAGCTGGGACTACCAGGAGCTGTGATTTCACTGCTGTTGCTACTGCTACTACTCGCTGACCTCCTTATTACACCGTGTTAAAATAAAAGAAGTTAGCCTAAGCTACGATCTATGAATTAAAAAAGGGTCCTATATATGTCTTCAAACTTGCTTTTGTGTTGCCTTGAACTTGTATTCTTCCACTGGACTTCTTGTATTGTTGCTTTATGTTATGATTGTAGATGTTTTGCCATTCCTCCGAGTGATGCTTGACTGCCATAGTTTGAAATATGTGCCTCTATTCTTCAGACGGGCTTCTGACTGCTGACGCTTGAAAAGTATTCCCTTGTTGTCCAGGTGGGCTCCTAACTGCAATGCTTGAAAAGTATTCCCTTGTTCTCCAGGTGGGCTCCTGACTGCAACAGGACAAACAAACAAAGGAAATTTCTGCCCCAATTTGGTGACTGGGCTCATCATGTTATCCTATATCAAAATCAAAAGCAAAATTTGAATTGTGCTTCCCTTGTTCTCCAGGTGGGCGCCTGATTCCCTTGTTCTCTACGTGGGCTCCTGATTACTGAACTTGAAAAGTATTTCCTTGTTCTCCAGGTGGGCGCCTGACTGCAACAAAATGAACAAACAAAGAAAATTTTCTGCCCCAGTTTGGTAACTGGGTACAACATGTTATCAAATATAAAAAATTGAAAGCTAGAATTTGAATTGCACTTCCCTTGTTCTCCAGGTGGGCGCCTGACTGCTGAAACTTAAAATGTATTCCCTTGTTCTCCAGGTGGGCTCCTGATTACTGAACATGAAAAGTATTCCCTTGTTCTCCAGGTGGGCGCCTGACTGCAACAAAATGAACAAACAAAGAAAATTATCTGCCCCAGTTTGATAACTGGGTACAACATGTTATCAAATATAAAAAATTAAAAGCTAAAATTTGAATTGCACTTCCCTTGTCCTCCAGGTGGGCGCCTGACTGCTGAAACTTGAAATGTATTCCCTTGTTCTCCAGGTGGGCTCCTGATTACTGAACTTGAAAAGTATTCCCTTGTTCTCCAGGTGGGCGCCTGACTGCAACGAAATGAACAAACAAAGAAAATTTTCTGCCCTAGTTTCAATCAAAGAAAGATTCGTTAATATAAAATGGTGGTTAGATGCTGGCATTCTTGTTGGGTATGTTCCTGCTTCCGGCTCTGCTCCAACTTGTTTCCCTGGACTCGCTTTGAAACGCCTCGACTTCTTGACTGACTTTCAACCCCCGACTTTGATGAACTAAATGTTTTATCCCGTACTGCTGTTTTATGTTTCTGACCCCTATTTTTGAAACTTTGCTTCTCCCCCACAATTATCTTATCAACCCGCCGATGGAACTTTCATTGGTCCTTCATACCTTACTTTCTTTTGATATGTTCCAATCCTGTTGCGCCATAAAATTGGGAAGCTGGTAGTTAGCCTTGACATCCTTCTTTGTTTCCGACCAGAACCGACACTGAAGCATCTTATAGACAGACTCCAAGAGAATGAAATGCAATGACCTCGAAGGTTTAGGATAGAAAGACCCCGAAAACGGATGATTTGTAATGAAAAGAAGAGGATAGAACTTATCTGAGTGGAACGGCCGGTACCATTGATCATGCCATGCATCTGGATTAACCAGCCCAGCCTGTCTAACCAATCAGCTTCCCATTGCCACATTTGCTATTCCAGACTTTCATAACCTGACTTTCGCCAAAACCCAAACCTCGCTCATCTTGCCATGTTTCGAGCACCTTTAAACTAAAGACTCGTTTCATTTGCCCGTCTGAAAACTCACCTTCGCCTTACAGTGCCCGTGAGGGTTTTCACCAATAAGACTCTCTCATTTTAATTTCTCTCAGCTCACGTCGCCTTATGGTGCCCGTGAGAGTTTTCACCAGTAAGACTCTCTCATTTTTGATTTCTCTCAGCTCCCGTCGCCTTACGGTGCCCATGAGGGTTTTCACCAATAAGACTCTCTCATTTTTGATTTCTCCTCTGGTACCAAAGTGTTACCCCCCGACATGAATTACTTTACCTGCTCGCATTGGCATTTTTTGAAGATTGATCGGAAGGTCTTTCTTTTGACCGTAATGTAGACTTTTGGATGGGGTTTAGAAAGAAAGGCATAGAGGCTCAAAATAATTCAACATGGGTTTAACATTACAACTTTCAGAATCGGCCTTCTTACAATAATCACAACTTCTGCCCCAGTTTCTTTCTTGGGGACCTTTGGAGTTTTGTTTTGGTATGACTGAACCTCAGAGAGGCTGCCTACGTACCCTTTCGGGATCAAGTCAAACGTTTTTCGGTCATAAGATTACATCGTTGTTGCGATCCTTCCTTTCTTCCACTTTTCTTTTCTTTCTTTTCTTTTCTTTTCTTTCTCTTTTCTTTTCCTTTCTTTTTCTTTTCTATTCTCTTTTCATTTCTTTTCTTTTTCTTTTCTCTTCTCTCTCTTTTTTTCTTTTCTTTTCTTTTTCTTTTTCTTCTTTTTTTTTTCTCTTCTTTTCTTTTCTTTTCTCTTTTTTTTCCTTTTCATCTTCATTTTCTTTTTCGCTGCTATTCTCTTAGTTTAACACTTACTTTCCGGCGCGGGCCTACGAGTTTTATTATTGATTCCGAAAGAGGGGTACGAAAGAAAATAGAATAAGGCTCAACGGGATAACAAAGGATAACGCGTTTGGATAGCAGAACCAAATGCCTTCGTCATTTCAATCTTAAAACATGCCAAATACAATTAAGTACAATTAGACCAAGAAATCATACATAGTATCGCTTGAAAGCATCGGAGTTAATAGCCATTTCTATGCATTTTCCTTCCACATCCGTCAGATATAATGCACCATTGGACAGCACTCTGGTTACAACAAATGGCCCCTGCCAGTTGGGGGCGAACTTTCCTTTTGCTTCGGCCCAATGAGGTAAGATACGCCTCAACACCAATTGCCCTACTTCAAACCTTCGCGGACGCACTTTCTTGTTATATGCTCTTGCCATTCTCTGTTGGTACAACTGTCCGTGACATACTGCCGCCAATCTGTTTTCATCAATCAAGCTCAGTTGCTCCAAGCGGGCCTTGACCCATTCAACATCATCGATTTTCGCCATGGCAATAATCCGAAGGGATGGTATTTCAACCTCTGCGGGTATTACTGCCTCCGTACCGTACAAATGAATAAGGAGTCGCCCCTACTGAAGTGCGAACAGTAGTGTGATAACCTAACAAGGCGAAAGGTAACTTTTCATGCCATTACCTGGACCCTTCCACCATTTTCGAAGTATCTTCTTGATGTTCTTGTTAGCTGCTTCGACTGGTCCATTTGCCTTAGGGCGATATGGGGTGGAATTGTGGTGCGTGATCTTAAACCGCTGACACGTCTCCACCATCAGGTGGCTGTTGAGGTTGGCACCATTGTCTGTGATAATTACCTTCGGGATTTTGAATCGACAAATGATATTCGAATGCACAAAATCGACCACTGCCTTCTTGGTCACTGATTTGAAGGTTTTCGCCTCTACCCACTTAGTTAAATAATCAATGGCTACCAGAATAAACCTGTGCCCATTTGATGCTGCCGGCTCGATCGGTCCAGTGACATCCATTCCCCAAGCAACGAAAGGCCATGGTACCGACATTGTATGCAATTCAGATGGCGGAGAGTGAATCAAATCTCCATGTACCTGGCATTGACGACACTTGCGCACGAAACTGATACAATCCCGTTCCATAGTAAGCCAATAATACCCTGCTCGAAGAATCTTCTTGGCCAATACATATCCACTCATATGAGGTCCACAAATTCCCGCATGTACCTCGGTCATGATAGCTGTGGCCTGTTTAGCATCCATGCACCTTAGTAAACCAAGATCTGGAGTTCTTTTGTACAACACTCCCCCACTGAAGAAAAATCCGTTTGCTAAGCGTCTAATGGCTCTCTTTTGATCCCCTGTGGCCAGTGCCGGATATACTCCCATCCTGAGGTATTCTTTGATATCATGAAACCACGGCTCACCATCAAGCTCCTCTTCTACCATGTTACAATAGGCATGCTGATCTCGGGCCTAAATCTGCAATGGGTCCACGTACGCCTTATCTGGATGATGCAACATCGATGCCAAAGTGGCCAAAACGTCGGCAACTTCATTATGAATCCTTGGGATATGCCTGAAGTCTATCGACTAAAATCGTTGACAAAGTTCGTGCAAACACTGCCGGTACGGTATGAGCTTTAAGTCTCGTGTCTCCCATTCTCCCTGAATCTGATGCACCAAAAGATTCGAGTCGCCCATGACAAAGATCTCTTGGAAACCCATGTCTATAGCCAACCTCAGACCTAAGATACATGCCTCGTATTCAGCCATATTGTTGGTGCAGTAGAAACGAAGTTGAGCTGTAACAGGGTAGTGTTGCCCTGTCTCAGAAATAAGTACCGCTCCTATCCCGATGCCTTTGGTATTGGCAGCCCCATCAAAGAACAACTTCCACCTTGGCTTTTCGACCTGTTCTAATTCCTCAACACGCATTGTCTCCTCATCAGGGAAATATGTCTTTAGGGGTTCATACTCATCATCGGCTGGGTTTTCGGCTAGATGATCAGCCACCGCTTGTGCCTTCATTGCGGTCCGGGTCACATAGACAATGTCAAATTCCGTGAGCAAGATTTGCCACTTAGCGAGCCTCCCTGTGGGCATGGTTTTTTGAAAAATGTACTTTAATGGATCCAACCACTAGATGAGATAGCCAGTATATGATGACAAGTAATGTTTCAATTTCTGTGCTACCCAGGTTAAAGCACAGCACGTCCTCTCAATCTGAGTGTACTTTACCTTGTAAGATGTGAACTTCTTGCTGAGGTGGTAAATCGCTTGTTATTTCTTTCCTATGACGTCATGCTACCCCAGTACACAGCAAAAAGAGTTATCCAAAACTGTCAGATAGAGGATCAAGGGTCTTCCCGGCTCTGGCGGAACCAACACAGGTGGACTGGCCAAATACTCCTTAATCTTGTCAAATGCTGCCTGACATTCATCTGTCCATCTGACCGTAACATCTTTCTTTAGCCGCTTAAAGATAGGCTCGCAAGTTGTCGTAAGCTGGGCAATGAACCTGCTGATATAATTCAATCTTCCGAGAAAACTCATCACCTCTTTCTTGCTTTTTGGCGGTGGTAATTCCTGAATGGCTTTGATTTTAGACGGGTTTAACTCAATACCGCGTCGACTTACCACGAACCCCAACAGCTTCCCTGAAGGGACTCCAAACGCACACTTTGCTGGATTAAGTTTGAGATTGTACCTGCGGAGCCTCTGAACTGGGTTCCCTATCGATGCGTGTATGCCTTCGTCGAAGAAAGAAGGGGAATCACAAGAAATTTTCATAGACCTAGGCCTAATTCCATCGATGAATCATTCGAGAACGGATTTAGCGAGACTAATCTAATCTTATTCAACCTTAGATGGGAATTAGGGTGAAGCCTCCAGCATGAAAGTTCCATTTCAGGGAAGGACGGATATCGGCTACGAGAGAGAGTCCTTGTTGTTCACCTCCGCCTCCCGACGCTGCTGACCCCTACCGGGACCTTTTTCCTTTATTCGCTACAAGACTGGTCCAAAATTCTAGTTCGTTGCACTCACAGAAAGAGTATAGTGCTCGTTTTTATAAGAGTATTATATACTATCTGCTGGAATGTTTTCAACGTCCTAAAATTTCCTCAGGTCTTTGACATGGTCACACTGCTTTCTCGACTTTATAATCACGTCGTCCATAGACTTCAATTTCCCGATGTATCATATCATGGAACATGGAGGACATCGCCCTTATATATGTTGCCCTTGTGTTCTTCAACCCAAATGGCATAACCCTATAACAATATATCCCCCAAGGCATGATGAATGTCGTCTTTTCTGCATCTTCCTCATCCATCAAAATCTAGTGATAGCCCGCATAACAATCCACGAAGGAACCAATCTCGTGTTTGGCACAATTTTCAATCAATATATGGATGTTTGGCAATGGGAAGTTGTCTTTTGGACTTGCCTTATTGAGATCACAGTAATCAACACACACTCTGGTCTTTCCATCCTTCTTTGGTACAGGCACAACATTAGCTAACCAGGTGGGATACTGGGTGACCCGGATGACCTTCGCATCAAACTGCTTGGTGACCACTTTTTTAATTTTCACACTAATATCTATTTTGAATTTCCTCTGCTTCTGCTTGACAGGAGGGCATACTGGGTCGGTGGGCAATTTGTGGACCACCAAGTCGGTTCTTAAACCCGGCATATCGTCATATGACCACGCAAAAACATCTTTGTACGCAAGCAGCGCTTTGATTATCTCTTCTCTGAGCGGAGGCTCCAAATGGACACTTATTTTTGTTTCCCAAACATTCTCCTAATCCCCTAAATTGATTGCCTCTGTGTCGTTCAAATTAGGTTTGGGTTTTTCCTCAAATTTGCTTAATTCTTTACTGATTTCTTCAAAGGATTCCTCATCATCATATTCTACCTCGTCATCACACTCAATTTCTTGTATTATTATTTTGGAGTTAGATTGGTAATCAAGACTAGGCCTAAGACTCCTCATGCACGACACATCAGTGATACCAACATAAAAGGGACTGTACAAGAAAAAAAAAAAAGACAAAATAAAGGCTATCAGGAATGAAAAAGGAAAGAAATTGCATTTCATTAAAATTGTAAGATAACAAGGTTTAACTCATCCAAACGGACGGAACATAGCATCTGAATTACAAGCTTGGAAATAATCCAGATTAAACTGAAAGGAAAATCAAAACTAACTACCACGACTCCCTCCGGGTAGGAAGAGGAGTAGCTTCCCAATTATTAAGCTTTGCACGGGCCCCCACGAACTGCACATCTGCTTTGCTTGGACCTTCGCCTGCCTCCACCATATTCACCTCATCAAACAGCTTTTCAAACCTTTCCATCAGCTCCTTGTCGGGTTCCATCATTACAGAATGAAGCATTACCGTTGCTGGGCGCCTCTTAGTACCAGGCCGGACAAAGGAACGGGATAGGCGGGGTATGGGTTTTGGAAGGGTCCATGCTCTCTTTTTCATCTGCTTAGCTCGCCTTATGTCAGCAATAGTGGGCTTAAATCCTAAACCAAAAGTGCCCAGGTTTCCAGGAAGAGATACCGGCTTTATGATGCCCTGTAACGAGGCACCCAAGCCTTTTCCAGGTAAGAATCCATTCTTTATCATTTCTGAAGCCACCATGACAGATGCAGCAGCTACTCTGGGCCTAGGAATACACTCTCCTTCCAGGATTTTGGCAACTGACACTGTGTCCAAGACTTGGTAAACCCACGGGCCTTTGTCGTCCTCAGCTTCATCGAAAGGCATAATGGTATTACACGAACTATTCTCTCCATGCACCACAATTTCTTACCGGTCCCATTCAAATTTGACCATCTGATGCAAGGTAGACGGCACAGATTTTGCGGCGTGAATCCAGGGCCGACCCAATAAGAGATTGTAAGAAACTGCCACGTCGAGCACTTGGAACTCCATTGTGAATTCAACTGGTCGTATTGTTAGTTCTAACACGATGTCCCCAACCGTGTCCTTTCCTCCTCCATTAAATCCTCGCACGCAGATGCCATTCTTGTGGATTCTCTCACTGTCCACTTTTAAATTTTCCAGGGCGGAGAGAGGGCAAATGTTTGCACTGGACCCGTTGTCAATCAACACTCGAGTAATCACAGAGTTTTCACACTTCACTGTGAGGTAAAGCACCCTATTATGCTCAGTACCCTCTAAAGGAAACTCATCATCAGAAAATGTAACCCTGTTGACCTCAAAAATCTTGTTTGCTATCTTCTCCAGATGATTTACAGAGATCTTATCCGGAACATGGGCTTCATTTAGAATCTTCATCAACACCCGACGATGCTCGTCCGGATAAATCAATAGAGACAGCAATGAAATCTGCGCCGGGGTTTTCCTCAACTGTTCTACAATAGAATAATCTTGTGCCTTCATTTTCTTTAAGAATTCTTCAGCCTCTTCTTCAGTTACAACCCTTTTTACTGGTGCTAGATTGTCTTTGGCTGCTTTAACCTTTCTCAGCTCTTCAGGGGCAAAACATCTCCCTGAACGAGTCAGCCCATGGGTTTCACAAACTTCTTCTTTAACTTCCTTCCCTTTGTACGTCACAGTCACTCGGCAGTAATTCCATGGGACGGCCTTTTTACTGACTATAGGAAACTAAGTCACTGGTTTAATGATAACCGGCTCTGTGTGGGCGCCTTTCACGATTACAACGGGCTTGGCAACTGCTCCCGGTACCATCACTTTGACTGGTTCTTATTTTACTGCAACACTGTTCAATGGTTCCTTCTTTATCACCTCCTTGATCAATTCTCGCCCACTGGTTGGTTTCTCGTATGGCCTGGCTTCACTGGCTTTGATCATTATCACGATTTTTGACGACTTCTTATATTCCCCCTTTTGCACTAACTCAATCATATGAGTCTCATGATGGGTTGGCAATAGATTCTGAGTAATGTTAGGTGTCTCTGGAGCCTGCACTTCAATTCGGTGGGTATCAATGAGCTCCTGGATGGCCATTTTCAAATGCCAGGACTTCTCCGTATCATGCCCCGGGGCACCCGAGCAATACTCGCAATTCACTGAATGGTCCAGGTTCCTTGGGGGAGGCTTTGGTATTTTGGGTTCAATCGGACTTAACATGCCCAATTGTCTCAATCTGTGGTATAAGCTGGTGTAGGACTCTCCCAATGGTGTGAAAGTTTTCTGCTTCTGTAGCCTGTCATTCTTGGAGGCAAGATTGGGTCGAAAACAAGATCCGGTGGGGGTTTTGTAGGCTCTTGGAGATGGGTAGGCATTTTGACTGTGGTAAGTATTTTGTGGGGTGGGTGCACGCCGTGGAGCCTGAGGTTGAGGGTATATTTGGGCGTGGTTGGTGATAATATATTGATGGACCCCTGGACCATGCTCTCGATTCCATTACTGTAACGTCTTCTTTTTTCTTCTTGCCCAATACCCCTCCAGTGCCGCTCTGGATGGCCTGGGTAGTTTCTTTAATCGCTGAATAGCTCATAATTTTGTTAGTATTGAGACCCTCTTCCACCATACTTCCCAATTTTACTACCCCGTTAAAAGTTTTTCCAACTGCCGATACTAGATGACCATAATAAGTAGGCTGCAAAGCCTGCAGAAAATAATCGACCATCTCGCCTTCCCTCATTGGAGGATCAACTCTGGCGGCCTGTTCTCTCCACCGAAAATCGTACTCTCTGAAGCTTTCCCCTGGCTTCTTTTCAATTTTGGTCAATGAGAGACGGTCCTGGACGATCTCTAAGTTGTACTGAAAATCGCCTGCGATGCCTGGGCCAAATCATCCCATGTGTACCATCGAGCATGATCTTGTCGCGTGTACCATTCCAAAGCAGCACCACTGAGACTTCGACTAAAGTATGCCATTAATAACTTATACCTTCCCCCAACGCCTCTCATTTTGCTGCAAAATCACTGCAGATGGGCTACTGGGTCACCATGTCCGTCATACTGATCAAACTTTGGTAACTTGAATCCCGCAGGCAATTGGACGTCAGGAAACAAGCACAAGTCTTTGTAAGCGACACTCACCTGTCCTCCTAGACCTTGCATATTTCTAAACGATTGTTCCAAGCTTTTCACCTTTCGTATCATTTCTTCCTGCTCAGGGTTTTTAGGAGGCTTCTCTTCTTCAGTTGAGATATCAAGACGGGGAGTGTAAGGATATGGTTCTGGCGGTTTGAAGGTGGGTTCTGGTGGGTAATAGTGGGTTTCCTGGGTTTGAAATAGGGGTTCACTAGAAGATCTCTGTAATGTGGCGGGTGGAGGAGCCACAAACACGGGAGTGGTCGGAGGTGGAGGGCATGTGATTTGTTTGGGTGGTGGAGGTGGTGGTGTTTGGGAAGTAGTTGCGCAGTATTGCAGGTAGGTAGGGTAGGCCGGAGAGGAGTTCACTGTAGGAGGATCTTGTGGCTAAGCTAATGGTGGGATGTAGGTAGGGTTAGTAGGATAAGCTAGTAGTGGGTGTCCCTTTGCCCAAGCCTGGTACATTTCGGCTATCTGTTGCTTCAATTTATACATCTCCTCTTTCATGGCGCTGACATCCACGACTTCTTCCTCCCCTAGACGGGTCGACGATGCTTGCTTCTAACTCTTGGTTGACCATTTTTGACTTATCTTTAGAGCGGGTGTTGTATGGGTAGGTTGCTAGAATGCCAGTCAACTGAACCACCTATCTGGACTCATCATCAACAACGTTGTTGTTAGCGGTTAGGGCATAATCAAATAGATAACCGCACATTTGGGGCATGAATGCACCTAGGCAGTTAACGGTTTCTAGCATGCATTTGATCGATCGCTTGCGTCATATCGGCTTTGACTGTGACGTCTTTCTTTTATCCTTGCCTTGTTTCTTTTATTTTGCCATTGTTTCTTTGTTGCGGATTTTCCCTTCTCTTTTGTTTCTCTTTTTATCTCCCGTTTTATCTTTTATCGCTCCGCTCATCTTTTCATTTTGGCTTTTTATTCTTACTGTCTATTCCCTTTTCATATGGCTATGGTCGGATCCTATGGAGATTGCCTACGCATCGTGACCATGCCTAAATCAGATCAAATGTAATAAATAGAAAAATATTTTTGGAATTTGCAATTTTACTAATAGCATGCATTTCAATTACAAGGACTCAAGACTGACGCATTAAGACAACTAACAGACTCTAAATGACAAGACGGGCTACAAACTCCATCAACAATTATTCCACTTTAAAATGAAAGTGTAGACTGACTCGAAAAGAAAGTACAGACTCACATAATTGACAAACTCTAGTGAAAGAAAATACAGACTCTAATGACAATGATGAATACATTAAAGCTCCTGGTGCCCGCAGTACATCCTTCGGTCTCGCCGCGGGCCTATGTGCAAGTTCCCCTTCGAGTCTGTCCAGGTCACTATTTATCTGTTTCACAAATATCATCACTGAGGCAAAGAAGGTAGTCTGAGTCATATTCTCGCACATTTGGCATTTTTTGGTGATGTAATGACAAATATCTAGGATTCTTTCTCTGATTACGCCTTTTTCTTGAAGCAGCCGCCCTATTTGTTTGGCCCTGGCTTCCAAAGTCTATTGATTTCGCTCCTGGAGTTGTTGCAGGTCCATTTCTAATTGTGCTAATGCTGTATAACAGTGCTCCCTCTCAACCTTGAACTTTTTTTGCCTGTTTGATCATTTTGTTTTCTGCGGTGCTGACCCTTTTCTTTAATCCTGCGACCTCATTATCATATTCTTCCCTTAACTGCTTGACCATGCAGGCTCGTTCTTCCGCGTTTTTAGCCAACTGCTTTTGAACCCCGACTAATTCTCTTTCCGCTTTGTTGAGGTCAAAACTGTAGTCATCCACTCTTTGCCGTAGGCTTTCTATACGTTTTGCGTCTTTGGCTCTCCTGACGGGATTTTCGGCAGCCATTTTCATCTTTTGGATTTGGGCTCGTAAGGCCTCATTCTCCTTAGCCAATCTCTTTTTCTCACCCTCGTCGGCCGCAACTTGTACGCTATTTTCAAACTTAAGGTCTTGGACCCGCTTTTTCAATTCTCCTATTTTGGCTCTGTATTCATTTTCTTTGGCTAACCAGGCCCACTGTTCTTGTGATGCTTCGGTAAACTCCTGGATGTGAGGTCTTTTGGCTGGTCTCTCATGCTCATATTCTCTCCTATACCAAGCAAGGTATCCCGGCGACACTTCGCCTTTGGCCCGATCCTGCACGCATGTATCTGCTTTTAAGTATTGGCATTCATTCCAGATCTGGCGGACTCTTGCTTCAGGAAACTGTCCTTTAGGGCTAATCTCAACTACCTGAGCACTAAGGTCGCCGTCTTTCGGCACTATCTGTCACCTTCCGAGCTGCCTTAAAACCCGATATGGGGCATAAGGCTGAAGTATGAGAAATGGAACACATTGTGTGCCAGGTCCCAGCATGTGACCAAAGATCTAATGATGTCCTCTCGAGGCGCAATTTCCAATAAACCAGTAAGCTCTTTCAAATATTTGTTGACCTCGCCCTGTCCTTCTTTGCCCAAATCGTTCCACCATAGGCGCAACTCCAACGAGATTTTATTCATGATTGAGAAAGGTTCATTCTGAGTCGTGCTCATCCTGCACATTTATTAAGGTTATTTAATCACTTATTTTGTTCTAAAAGCAAAACTGACACTATTCTTTTCATTCAAATTTCTAATTTCAACACAAACCCGGTTTTACAAATACGGCCTTTCAGCACTTCGGGTGAAGATTTTAAGGATGTGCCCGCAAACCATTTAAAATGACTCAAGGTGACTGTTCTTTCAAAAATAGCCTTCCGTCGCCCTTTTGGGAACATTCGGCTTATTTTTCAACAAGAACGGCGTCACCCGACTTATTGGATAAAAATTAAAGTTTTTGGTATTTTTGGCTATTTTTACAAAAGGGATGGTTGGACCCGATGAGGGTTGCCTACGTATCTCACATCCGGTGAGAATCAAACCAGCATAGTTCAGGCAAGTAAACTAGCTATTTTCGAAAACAAAACTCTTTTTGTATTTTCTTTCCAACAATTGAAAGTAAAATTCTTTCGTTTTTCTTCATTTTTTCTTCATTGGCAAATGACACAAACTATGTCTAAAAAAACTCTTTGTTTTGCTTTTCAATTGGCACATAAAACAAATAAAATATATATATATATATATATATATATATATATATAT
>MU685429.1:24319-40043 GCA_026770625.1 Nicotiana glauca
ACTGACTGACCCTAATTAAACAACCATTCAATGGGTTTTAATCAACTAAAACTAAATTCAAACTCAGATCCTAACTACTAACTAGCCAATTAATCATCCAAAACTCAATATGAAATCATATTGCATGAACTACTCCTGACGACTAAAACTAAATGAAACAATTAATCGACTGAGATGAGAATCGAACCTATTTGAATAACTCTATTCACCTAGAACTATCATGAAATCTGAATTAAACTATTATTAACAATTAATCTAACAGAATTAAAAGCAAAGATTGAACTAAATCAGAAAGTTTAAAAGACACCTACTAATTTAAAGCTAACCAATCAAGAACGATAATCAAACTAAGAGTTGGAACATGATGAACTAGATTCCATTAGATAATTAACTACTGTGATATCAGATGAATCAGATAAAAATGGAAACACACAAAATTAGACTCCGACTAATTACACAACTAATTAACTATAACAGAAATGCTAAGAGCCCTTAAAGAAACTTACCGTCTGTTTTTTTCAAAAATCAAGATTCAAACGATTCGTTGGGATTTGAACGTATTTGACCGTGAATTCTTCATGGGGAAGGTCCAAGGACCCTGTGGTATCAATTTGGGAAGATTTGGTGCAACTATGGTTTTGTCCGGAAAAACTAAAATTGGTATTCAAATAGTTATGGCGGGATTCGAGGGACGGGGTTAAGGGGGTTCGATAGAGGATATGGAGGCGATCTTGTGGTGTAAATTTGGTCGGATTTGGGAAACCTTGTGTCTTGTCCGGAGTTTTTTCGATCCAATATTTGAAGGTTTCGGCTGAGGTTTGAGGGAAGCCATTTGCATATTTGGAAAGGGGGTGAGAATGGGAGTTTGGGGTGTTAATCCTGTGGCGTTTGGAGGTGGTGGCATTCACCGTCGGTGGCTAGGGTTTCAAAAACTTCAAGCGTTTCAGTAGGATTTTGGGAAAACGGAGTAGGGCATGAGTATGAGGGAGGGGAGGCGAGGCTGTAGTGTGAATTTACGCCTGATTGGCCACTGGCCGCCGCCGTGGGCGATTTCCGGCGATGGCAGACGGTGGCGTTACACAAAACTCATTAAGGTGTATTGGGGAAGGAGATACGGGGTGGAGGGGAGTTTAAGACAGTTTTATATTAATAAACCTAGGATACTCTCGTCCGTTAGATCAACAATTAAGGGCCACGATTAATTTCCAGGAACGACGTCGTTTTATTTATTAGGGCAGACCGGGTTATTGGGATTGGGCCTGGGTCTTTTAAGGTTAATTTTGTTTTGGGCTCAACCATTTGGCCCAAATTCGGGTCTTTTAAGACCAGCCCCCCTCTTCTATTTGTTTTCTTTTTCCATTTGTATTTCTTTTATTTATTTTTTATTTTTCATTTTGTATTTATATTTTTCTGATTTTATTAAAATGCAAAATTTAAAATAGAGACCTAATTTATTTCCAAAATGAAACTAATTAATTCCTAAAATTGTTTAAAATCTATTTCGTGACGAATTCACAATTAAACAATTAAAAATGCAAAAATAAACTATTTTTGTTATTTTCTTCATATTTTGTTCTAAAACAAATTAACCCATAATTAATCCTAAAATATGAAATTAAATCCTAAATGCTGATGTATTTTTGTGTTTTTCATATGAACTAAAATGCATAGATAAAATGCAACAATTACCAGAAAATAACACAAAAA
This sequence comes from Nicotiana glauca, assembly GCA_026770625.1. Taxonomy (NCBI): domain Eukaryota; kingdom Viridiplantae; phylum Streptophyta; class Magnoliopsida; order Solanales; family Solanaceae; genus Nicotiana; species Nicotiana glauca. Next base: position 26,027 of record MU685429.1, read on the forward strand.
TTATAAAATAATAAAGAAATTGTTTTGTTTGAATTTCTGTGAATAATTTGCTTAGGGCAAAAATCACGTGCTCACACATGCGAGCCGGGCTGATATTAACCAAAAAGATACCCTCCTCGAAAGAGCCTGAAATCAAAGACCCAGTCAAGGATAGAGTTGAGAATGACATTAAAATTGAACAACTGTGTAGGAGTACTGAGAAGTTTTGTAAGGATATAGTTTATTTAATTGAGTGAAATTAGGCCAGTAGTCTTTCTGAATGTGATAGCTGAGAACTGTGATTCTTTGCTCGATCAATTCTTTCCATCACTCTATGGCTTTAGCATCTGCCGAGCACATCTAAGCGAAAAATAGAAAAAACTAGATTTCAATTGGATACCCTTTTTCTCTGTTCTAGGTACAAGTCAAGTTTAATTTACAAAAGAGAATTTAGTGTTAGAAGTATTCAAATCCAAAAATTCACTACGAAACAAGGCCGGAACCAAGCCCTAAATTTGAGACTTTGAAAAACTACAAATAGTGAATTTAAACTATCAATCATATTAATATTTCATCCATCTCCACATAGAAGTATTGGAAAAGAAAGCTATCTGAGAGGCAGAGGTTGACTATAAACTTCATCTCTCTCTGGAGAAAATCGGTGTAAAAATTTTTGGTCGAGAGAGTACGATACATCAATGTAAAAGATTTCCTCTTTTCTATGAGCTTGGTTTACTTGACCGAAGGGTGCAGTAGAACCTGAAGGAGAAGAATAAATACTTGGTCTATAATTTTGACAAAAGGAGGACCTCTATTGGGAAATATCTTCCTCCTCTTGTTCGTCATCAAAGAAGTTGACGTCCGGGGCTTCCTCTTTCCCTTTAAAATAAAACCGGTAAAGTCCATCCTAAAGTTTAAAATCTACATCCAACACCAGAGGTTCCTGATGAGAACAAATTGTAAGGCGTTGAAAGAAACCCTTAAGAAAGATGTCCCTCGCTGCAAAACATATTTTCGCTAGATGGAAAGCCCATCTTTGACTTTGATATAAAGCACATAAAGGGGGAGAGTCACAGTCTTCCTTAATTCCTAACAATAAAATTCATTTTTTGAATGGCCAGTAACAATGCGATGTTCCATAGATAAGCAAGAAACTGAAGCCTCTCTTTTTATTTATGATGTACCGTCTTGAATTCACTTTCACTTTAGGAAAAGATTTCTTTCTCCTCAAAGCAGATGTTCGCTCCGCAGCACGAACAGGTCGAGATGCGATGTCGATCACATCGGGTGGGGCCATTCTCCCCGAGTAGAGCTTGAAGCAATGGTTGAAACTTTAGGCAGGGGGGCCTCTATCGATAGAGCTAAAGCAGTCATTCATTAATCCACCCTCGACATACCAAGGAAAACGGCTGATCCAACTACAGAACTAATACAGACATAAACATCAAAAATACCGCATAGAGCGCCTGCTCTAAAAAGCTGCCCTCCAGCATTCGTCCTTCAAACTACCCATCAATCATCCAACACAACCAACTATTCATAATAGAGAAATGAATTAAAGATATCAGTGAGTGAAATAAGGCGATTAAAAAAAAAAGACCTAGGAACGAGCAAGGAGGATTGGTTTCCCCACCTTAAAGTACCGAGCATTTTAGGGATCTAGCTCGCTGATATAAAAAAGCAGAAGATTCAATCCAGTCCCAAGCATCCCTGGATTGAATCCTTAGTTAGAGAGAGGGGCTAAGCCTACGTAACGCTATGGGAACAACCTTTTTTGTCCGCTTTCAGCTATGCTATATAGATGGGCTACCCTATGAAATAAAACATCATATGTAAGTAAGTAGCACCTAGAATAGAATCCAGAGCAGCTAAGAAAAAAAATTGAGTAGCTTGCGGGCCGGTCGTCATTGCACACTAGCTGGTCAGTGGGGGTAAGAGAGTGTTCCGTTGGTGTTCTTAGTCTCAGTGCGACCTTGCTTGGTCAACAAGGGGATCAAAATGAGCGAGTTCTTGTCCCATACTCAAGTCTGACTTCGATCATCATCTCCCGTCTGCACAAGATGGATTTGGCTTCGATGATTTACCATTTGAAAAACGAGAGAACACTATCGGCACATAACCAACAAAGTCCGGTTCTGTTTCAACCGTAGGTATTAGTGAATGAATAAAGAAAGTAGGTATATGTGAATAAATTCTTTAAGTGTTAATGCCAATGTTGGCCAATAGGCTTAAAAACAAAAAGAAAATGGAAATGAATGTTGGAGTCTCCTTACTTCTCATCCCTAAGCTAAGTCTTCCTCAATGACCGATCACTTTTCAGCATATTCCGATAAAGCCTTAAAGGCAAGGAAAGATTTTAAGCTAATAAGCTGCTTAAGAAAGAAACTACAGAAAGAAAAGAATTGAAAAGACAGAAAGGAAAGAGTACAAAGAGAGATACGGAAAGGTTGAAAAGCAGGGGATATGACAGTAATAGGATGGCATTTCATGTATGAATGGATTAGGTATAGGTGGAAGGAGATGAAAGCTGGTGCATAAGTAATGTAATGATGGCTAAGGGCTTTCTTTTTACCGGTTTGAAAGGAAGAGTGTGCCATAGTGAAATGCAAGATAGAACAGAAAGCAAGGAAGGTGAAATGGTGTTGGCAAAATCCAATACAGAATGTCCCGAGGGGGCATTGTTGAATGAATTGACTTCGGTTTAATTTCCTGAAACACAAGCGGATCAGAACAATATAACTAATAATAGAATAAACAGAGAATAAAGAAACTATTTGAGAACTCGGGAAAGGAGAATAAGCCTCTCTAAAGGAAGAAGACCTAGCCCAACTTTCTTTCCGAGACATCAATAACTGCCGGCTTTCAACGAGTCCGACTATTTTTTCACCGTTCGGTCAGTTATAGAAGACTTTGCTGGGTAGAAGCCCGAATATCATTAAGAATATCTTAACATTTTTTATTTCTATATTTTTTTTTAAATAATGGAAGGTAATATATGAATAAGAACAGATAGCATTCTGCTCGAGAGAGAGGGCGCTAGCTTGGGTACATAATATAAGGTCCACCAGTGCACACAATTATTCTGTTATTATCTCCTGCCCATTTAACTAATCCTCGAGACATTTCTGCTGATGGGCCCTTGAATTATAGCAGGAGCAACCTCAATTGCCGTACCCAGGCGCCAGTCTCTAGAAGCTTCTGGAATGTTCAATTTGTATGTCCTCAGTGATGAGAATATTTTGTGTGCCACTTCTGATGATGCATGCATTGGGCACAAGTATATGTCAGTTCCATAGATCAAGGCTTTCAAGGACTCCTGAGTTGGTGATTTGTCACCAGGCAACACATTACACATTAGCAGATGGATGCTATAAATTCCTCCGAAAAATCATAAAATACTGTGCGGCCATACAATATACTCTAAATTCTCGTTGTCAAGGGAAGTGAATCAATAAATGCATGCAAGGAGGGATGTAATTCAGGAGGTGTAGTTCATCTAAACATTCATTTATAACAAGAACAATAGATGCAGACATTCTGGAATCAGAAGCTGGAAAAAAACCAGGTCTCTTATTTCCAGTTTTTTTTCTTAATCAACCATAGGTGATGGCAGTTCTGGCAAATTTCAAGGAAGCATTGCTCGCTTGTTAGGCTTTATGTATTTTCTTTTCTATGACCCACATAGGCACGGTGACCCTACCCTATAAAGTGAAACAACAGAAAAGCAGTAATTAGACTCTTCGCCTGGTTTTATGCTCATTAAAATAAACTTCAAAGGAGAATTCTTTTTATTGGCCATTGTTTTNTCCACCAGTGCACACAATTATTCTGTTATTATCTCCTGCCCATTTAACTAATCCTCGAGACATTTCTGCTGATGGGCCCTTGAATTATAGCAGGAGCAACCTCAATTGCCGTACCCAGGCGCCAGTCTCTAGAAGCTTCTGGAATGTTCAATTTGTATGTCCTCAGTGATGAGAATATTTTGTGTGCCACTTCTGATGATGCATGCATTGGGCACAAGTATATGTCAGTTCCATAGATCAAGGCTTTCAAGGACTCCTGAGTTGGTGATTTGTCACCAGGCAACACATTACACATTAGCAGATGGATGCTATAAATTCCTCCGAAAAATCATAAAATACTGTGCGGCCATACAATATACTCTAAATTCTCGTTGTCAAGGGAAGTGAATCAATAAATGCATGCAAGGAGGGATGTAATTCAGGAGGTGTAGTTCATCTAAACATTCATTTATAACAAGAACAATAGATGCAGACATTCTGGAATCAGAAGCTGGAAAAAAACCAGGTCTCTTATTTCCAGTTTTTTTTCTTAATCAACCATAGGTGATGGCAGTTCTGGCAAATTTCAAGGAAGCATTGCTCGCTTGTTAGGCTTTATGTATTTTCTTTTCTATGACCCACATAGGCACGGTGACCCTACCCTATAAAGTGAAACAACAGAAAAGCAGTAATTAGACTCTTCGCCTGGTTTTATGCTCATTAAAATAAACTTCAAAGGAGAATTCTTTTTATTGGCCATTATTTTGTTTTCTAATGGTCAATTTCAGCCTTCTAAATTGGAGCTTGCAGAAAGGCTGAGATACATTGGAATAATGATCAAAATAATCTTAAATGTTTTGAATTATAAAATGTCACCAACCAGATTGTGTCAGTATCATAACATTAGGGACACTTTGTATAATCCTATGTCTTTTCTTCAAATGGACGAACTCTCACAAATAAAGCAATACTTAGGGGTGATAGTAGTGGAAGTAGCTAGTATGAAATTTCTTGGGCACTTACCCGCATGATTTGGCCCATTTTTCTTTCATCCGTGAGAAAACACTGAGACAATGTAGTCAAGTCAATAGCAGCCGGAGCAAAAGATTGATATATAATGACAGTTCACCTCCTTATGCCAACATCTCCATACTAAATAAATTTGGAAATTCTGCCGCAAGTGGTTGAAGAGCTGTTTGGGTGCACTCAAACAGCTCTTCCCGGGCAATGTATAGCTTAAGTTGAACTCGCACCAAACAAAAAAGGAATAAGTTTCTAATTTCCAAAATCGTCTTAGCTAAACCTATAGAATTCAAGTTCTTTTTTCGTTTTCATTTTCCTTGCAATTTATGATGCATTAAGGGGACAAAGATCAGAAACTCTTCGCTGAATGTGGCTCATAATCGGTACCGATGCAATGAGGTATTCCAGTTGATATTCCCGAACTTTGATGATTATCTCGTCGTATCTAAACTAGCGAGACATCAAAGTTTGACGCATACATTCTTTTTTAGCCGGAGATAGAGGAAAATAGAAAGATATGGACTTTCAATCAAGATTTTCCTTGCAAGTCAATTCCCCAGCTCCTGAATAGGTGCTGCAAATCTTAATGCATAGAACCTGCGACTATATTGAGGAGTAAGGAAAGGGCTCCCATGATAATGAGGTCATTTTTGCATGGGCTTGGACTTGCTTTGATGATAAGTAGGCTTGTTGTGCTTCGGCCCTTCTGTGGGCTTTTATCGAGGAAAGCAGGCTTGATAGGGCCAAGTCTTCATTTGTAGGACTTTGATGGTTCATGTCATTCATGTAGGCTTGGGTCTTTCATTCGGGCCCTATTGGGGCACCCTGTGGGCCAATGCGTATAAGTTTGGGCTTTCTTAACGTGGCTCATTTGGCGACTCAGTACATGGATGTCACGAATCTATTGGCATAAAATATGGAATCTTTTCTACGTAAGTTGGTTGTGCAAAGTTTGTTTGTTCATACAGGTGGTGTGATTTTGGGATCTTTTGTTTGCTCCACAAGGTAGTCAGAGCCAGCCAGTTTTTCATTAAACAGGCATGATAGTCTTTAACTGCACAAAAGTTGTGCGGAGAACTAGTAAGAATTGTGCCTGCCAACCAATTCTTGACGCATGGAGAGATTACTCTACCACTCTATAAATGGAGGTCGATAAGTGTCTTCCCTTCATCAAATTATTTTCAACGAAATTGAATACTAGCACGTATGGCTATGGATATAGCAAACATGCTTTCTACAATTGCTGCCGAAATGGGGCAACTGAAAATGAAATTCAAGAGCACCGTAGAGTGCTAAACTTCCTTTTGAGAAATGTTAGAACAATGGATCCTGCAAGGAAAGAAGCACGCATTCGCGCTACCATAGAGCCCATAGAGGGTTTGGAGGAGACGCAGGAAGCGCTGCGGGTGGAGCAGGAAGCGCTCATTGCTCATGGAGCACTCGGTCGCTTGGCAGACTAGAAAAAATGAACAAAAAGTAGTTAAGTCACCTTCAAGCTTTCTTATTCCAGGAAAGTATGTAGTTTTAAAAATAAAAATAGTAGTTCTAAAATGTTGGCCCGATTAGTTGTTGTGGGTCACGAGCATGTAACTTGTTTTGAATTTCTCTTTATTTTATATAAGCCCTTTCCTTAAGGTTATTTTTGAATTATGTCAACTGAACTCTAACTCTCTTATAGTGTACTACATTACATGAAACATAGTTCATGATTTCCCCTTCGCTCTCTTTAGCATTTTGGTTTAACACCACGTAGGCAGCTGGTACCTTCCCGGCTTCTTCATCAGGTAACCTACCAATTCAACACATTGTTAGCGGCATTTTTCCTATAAAAATTAATTAATGAATCAGTATCTCCTTTACTTGAACACGGGTTTTGACTTCTACTAAGAGTCCGGATAGAGAATTATCGTCCTCACCTCACTTACCGCCTTTGTGTTTCGCCAGGGCTTATACTTCATCAATGTCCTTACTGCGTTTCACGCTTTTCAGGACCTCGATCCAAGCCCCCAGTCTCAAAAACTTTAGCATGGATGAATAGATGCCATACAGTCGTTAGCTATTAAGTATTTTGTATATAGCAGGACTGTGACCTTTCTCTCAACCCAATCCCTTACTTGACCCTCAAAACTGACTATCGAGTTCTAACCGAAGTAGATCAAGAGAAGGGGCGATGCCCAGATAACAGATATGACCCAATGTCAAACATGCCAAAGGCTCAGAATGAGATGAGTCAGGGATCCTGAATGACTTCATTGACTGATCACCTAGCAAGAAAGACGCCTTACGCAACATTTTAGGTCGGAAAACTCTATAAGCGTGTCATCAAGTTAGGTTAGGCCAACCTCGCAACTAGATGTGGTCACCTTTCTGATCTAACACCACAGGCGATGGCCAGGGATCATCCTCTCAATAGGACAGAAAGAAGGAATCTTCCTAGAAAGAACCTAGACGGTTTCTGGAAGCATCCTTTACTTTGTTGTTCACGGTAGCAGCTTGTCAAGTGGGAGAATGAGGACCGTCGGATCGGGCATGAAGGCTATAACATAGAGTTGGAGGCCTTATTTATGGGACATCCAGAAAAGCCATCCCATTCAAGAAGCCCCTACTTATACCCCTGCTCCCTTCTATCCTTGATGGATCAATTGACGAACTCTACAGATCAAAATGGAATTCCGAATCACTATAGAAGCGAACGACTTGATTGCAAAATATAGTCTTTGTTTGTTCGACTGACCGATTCAAATCGATTGGGCTTCCTTCCGGGTAGTGTTTAGTCATAAGCCTATCTCTTTTGGTCTTCACTTGTCTTATTTTGTTCCACTCCTTTCCAATTTATTTCTTCGGTTCAACAATTTTAACACTGCGCCCCTTCTCCAGGGCGGTAGATGGGTCTAGAGAACTGAACTATCTCACGATTTCAATCTGGTTAGAAAAACTTCTCCTGAGAAATTCACATATCAATTGAGTAGTAGTATGAAACCTTAAGAAAAGGCGATCTACTAGTTGAAAAAGGAGGATCCGTTGAAGAGTTTATGTTGTCTCGGTAGGGAATAGTCCAATCTTTTGCAGCATCGGTGCAACATGAAAGAGTCCTTTAGAATTCCTTAGAATACGAATGAGATCAAAAAGGCTTTGCCGAGGCTCGAGTAGAAGAAGGGGTACTTGGACAAAGGGCCGTCTCAGACCAGTGAAGATCGGAATTGAGCTGCTTAAGATTCCAATTCAAGCAAGGAAGATTGTCATTAGTCTAGGTAGTATAAATATAAAATACCATTAGTGCCCAAGCTAACCATATTGACTGATCAATCAAAATGAAACCGATTAATACGAAACTGCTAAAGATGGAAAAAACGCAAGGAACGAAGTTGTGAGAAAGTCCCGTGACATCCAAGTTTGATTTTTTAAATGAAAGATTGAGCAGCTACTGAAGATGGAGTTGCAGAGGGTAGTTCTGGTAAGAGAGAGAAAGTTTGATTGATAGGGCATTCTGTGAATGGAGGAATTGGCACAAATCTGATATGAAGTAATGTGTTGCTGCGAATCGGCTGAAATAGTTTCAATAGGCCAGGAAACCATTTCCGCTAAAGAGTTCTCTATTGCAATGTTTTTTGTTGGGTCGCTTTCTTTTGAAAAGAGAGGTTTCGCCCTTTCCGACTCTTATCCTCCATGCTTCAGTTGCCGCGTATTATTTGATATAGTTTTAAAGTTTTAAGCTGGAGCCTCACGTCACGAAACAAATGTTTTGTTTTCAAATCAACTTCGAAGAATGGCTAGGAATAGTCTTCCTAAAAAGAAGAGTCTTTGTCTGAAAAAATATAGTTTTCAATTGGCTCGGCTCCTTAGATAATCAAATCAAGTTTCAAGCCGGTCAGGTCAATCGTTTCAAAGGAAGAAAATAAAGGCCAAAATTAAGATAAATGTTGACCCGGTAAATCACCTAATTTTGTATAGCTGAAAGTTGCCAAATCGGTTGAAAGAATTGAAAGGAATGCTGGAAAATGAGCTTCAAAGCTTGAACTTCCACTTTCAATAGTCAGAAGAAGCGCGGATGGCACCAGTAGTGATTGATTGTTTTGAAGTGAAGGTCTTTTTCCTAATAATGAGTACAGATATGCGGCCTTAGTATTAGAAAAAGAATTAGCTGGGGTACGTGCGAAGACTTCAATGAATACCGGGGAATTGGCCAAGTATTACTTCACTTCCTCTTAGTTCAAGCTATTCCTTAGCGATTGTTCATCTTCCACTGCCCGAGGCCTCCAGAAAGAAGGCGTTATTTTGCATTGCACTTCTTCATGTCTTGGTTCACCGTCATTTTGAATAAGTCAAATAGTTGATCGAGAAAGCACCGCCCAAAGGTGTTCATTGAGCCGGTCCCCGATGGCTAGAATCATCTCAAAGCTGAAGTGGAGAAAAAAGCCAAGTTATTGCAAAACAGCTGAATTAAATTCTATAAGGTAGGGCTTTAGTTTTTCACTAGAAGCTCAGCCTAGAGTTGATCGATAGGTTAACCCCGAAATGAGTTGATCGACTGGTTACCCCCATAATTGACCCTTAAGCTCGGGGGAATCAGAAACTATTGTATCTTTTCTAAAATGACACTCTCCCTTGATTTCCACAATAATGTTTGCTTATGAAATATTTTTTCACGTAGTTCTGGTCTCTTTTCAATTGCTTGACAATGGGGAACAAAAAGAAAATCCCTATACACCAAAAGTAAAAAAGGGAAATCCCTTGATCAGGTCTTGAATGAGATCGAAGGTAAGGAGCCCCCCTAATGAAAAAGGGCTAAATAAAAGGACGAAGTAATTTCATATATAAAGATATGGGCTTCTGGGTTTAGATCGAAATTACATCCCCGAAAACCAGGGCTGGAGTATTAGACATGTTCTGCTTCGATAGAGGCACTGTAACTGTAAGTGGAATAAGAATCATTCGGCCGATTTCTCTTACTCTTATCCTTACTTCGCTGACACAGAAGAGAGAGAGAGAGCACTCCCCAAGCCAAGGATGAGTGCCAAAGAGAAGATGCGCAAGCTAGTCTATCAGAAGGAGAAATCGAGGGAGTGAGATTTTACGTTTCATTAGGGTAGAGTGAAGACCAAGCCAATCTCGATTGAAAAAAGAAAACTTATTGCAACTACGAACGTGAATAGATGCTTTCTCATTAGACTATTTTAACCGATTTTTTATGTCGGCCCTACGCTACGATTATTCTTCTCTTATGAAATTTCTAGTTAGATGTACACTACTCTGCTGCATGACAGAGTGATCTTTCCCTCTTATGAAAGCCGGTATCTCACTTTCGAAAGAGAGTCTCGACGTGGCATTTTAGACCTAGCTCTATAGCTGGGCTAGTCACTGGCTAGAGGGCGACCGAGCTACCGGACCGGAGGCAGCCGAGAATGTTATGTAAAAAGGACTAAGGAGGATCCTATCCTAAAGGATAAGGAAAAGGAGTAGGAGCTATATTTAGGGAATCGAAGCGAAGAAATTAGTTCATGCCACGATGATCTATATGGAAGGGATGTTTTGGAAGATATGACACTTTAACTTTAGTTCAAATACTTTTTTGGATGAAACTTTCTTATTTACTATCCCGAGTAGTAAGATTTTTAATATATATTTTAATACGGATACTCTATCTATTAATAATTTCTTACTTATTAAGAAAGGGTCATGGTCATATAGACATTTTGCTCTTTTTTTCGCATTTTTTGACTCCCCTTCCTCAAGTGGAGAAACGGATTCATCCAGTTCTACTACTACTACTACTATAATTATAGGATCATCCCATACAAATTCACTTCCAGTTAGGCAGGATAATCCGGTGCCCCCCTTCTCTCCAATTCTCATTTTCTTTGGGGTCGTCAGTTCCCAGAGATTGAGGATCTGGAGATAGACCTCTATGCTGAAATCCGTCTCTTAGAAGCATGCCTAATCGACCAATTACCTCCTCAACTTAATGATGGGTGATACGAAGAGTTAGTGAGAAGCTTTTTAAATGAAACCCGAACTCCGATTGAATTTCAATCAGCGGTAAATAATGAGCTATTCGATATCAAAGTTTTAGAGTTAAAAGTGAATCTTCATGATCAACTTTTTAATCTCTTTCTCAATGAACCGGACAGCGAATTTCTTTCGATTTTACGCGAATCCCCTTTTATGGAATAAGGCTTAATGCCAGAAATCCTACAGTATATAATTCTGCAGTTAGACAGAGCCGGTCTAACCGATCCGCATCCTCGCGATCCTGTCTAATGAAGACAGTACTCGAAGAATTTCTTCAGAGAATGCTACTTCAACTACAGCAGCAAGGGCGAAATAGCCCTGTCTATCATGACTTTCTCTGCTATTTTTGGAATGGGGGAGACCAAGTTAGGGGTGAATCTTCTGTCTGATTTAATATGATGCTTTCAAATCCGCTTAAAGAGTACTTCGGTGTCACTTAGTATAGGGAAGTGTCCCTTTTTGTTGTATTCATCCATCTTTTTTTCTCCCATGCTTTCCGTTGGTCAACAACCAACCAAAGTGCTCTATACTTCTTAACTACTAATACAGGCTTGACGGAGTTAAGCTGTATTGAGGGAATCTTTTTATCTCAATCACAATGTTTCGACGTATATTTTTATTTGATAAGGATGCTAAAATGAGATTTAGAACTTGTCGTTTGCTTTTAGGAAATGTTCAGAGTCGTATACTTTCAGGAAAAGTTCGGATTAAAGATCTTACACGCCGGATTCTGCAAAAATTGAGGAACAAGAAGAGATCTATTAAGAGAAAGATTTATCCGAGAGAAAATCTTAACAGTTACAACCAATACTTTCATAAAGATAGTACTCAATTCTTTTCTTCTAGCGCTGTTATTCTACTTTCTTATCTTGCCTTGGCGGATGCTACCATGTCCATATCTTTCCCTTAGTTTCTTTCTTCTGCCCTATTTTCAGTCATCTATTATTCACTTGTATATATGTGTATTTATATGGAGATGAAGTGTTTGGTCTATGCCTGAATGATTGACTTTTTTCATGATTTTATGGTCAAGGAGAAAGAGTCTATCGATTTTTTCCACAAAATCTGTTTCCTCCTCTCGTGGTTTTTGTTTTTCTTTTATAGTTACCACTATTTTATTGATTTTGATAATAATGATGAGAATTTGAATTTGATTAACCCGCTTCAAGTTGTTGCCCAACTATCTTGCTTTTTATTTTATTTTAAATATAAAAGAAGCGATGTCAAGGAGAGGCACCTGATTCTTCTTTGCTTCATATTAAGCATAATATGTACTATCTATCTAAAGGGAATCCATTTTGATTTATATGTTATATACTTTCTTTATTTACAATCTTAATCTATATCTTTAATTTAGATTACGTTCCTTTAGTTGTCTTACTGTTCTACTCATTAGATGTGGGGCTGGCAAAGTGGGGATTTTACCTTATTTTTCAACAAGTCGCCTACTATGCACTCTCTATATCTTTGGATAAAGAACAATCCATTCCACCAAAGAGGGTAATTTATACAAAAATATTCCTACTAAATATTCAATTATTAGTAGGAATATTTTTGTATAAAGATTTCTATTTAAGAGAACCAGCTAAGCTAGCTATCCTCTTGTCGGGGGGCCAGCATTATTTTTTATGCATGGAAAAAAGGACTAATTTAGTTTTTTGACTCTCTTTCTTTATTTATTTCATAATAAGTATAATTATTGGATTAGTCTCTTCGCCGGGTGAAGAGACTGCATTGGACTTGTTCGGGTTATCCAATTTTATTTTAGGACATATAATCTTTTTATGGGGATTGATACTTTTTATATTGCCCCACGAAAGGTAAGCTGTAGTTCCCTTTTTATTCTACACTTTCTTCTATATTCTACTATATTTACCTCATCTCAAATGGATATCTAAGTGGATCGAAGACTTTGATTCGCTTCTTTTTTTCCATAGTTTATTTTCCTTCATAGAAGATTCAAGGGCATCTCATGGTAGAAGAGAAGAGGGTACTAACACAAAAGAGCCCCAAAAGAAAATAGAAATTTTGGATTTTGATCCATGATGCCCTTTTTATTGATTTTGACAAGAGAGGGACCGAAGTAAGACAGTGAAAGAGAGGGACTTCTTTCCCGTACTGAAAGGAAGGCCTTTCTCATAGCGAGTAACCTTTATTTTGGTTGCTTTCGTGAGAAAGGGGATGGGGAGTGGTGGGGAGGGCCCCATCCCCCATACTACTTACATAATGGAATAGATTCTGCGTACAGGAACTGGTTTAACATAGGGGGTCGAGAACTACATAGATCTGAGACTTTCCTTTCTTGGTCTGGGAGGTAAGTTATGGAGGCGTACAACTCTTCCTAGGTTGTATTCGATCACGAATGACCAAAGAATCGATCAGTAGTATGCCTGTGCCAGAAGACCTTCTCGCAGACGATTTCTAGTCAGTGTGCCGCGAGTGGCTTCTCGATGAATAAGCTGCGATTACTCTTGTTGATACAGTTTCATTTTCTTAGGCAGTTTCATATTCTACCCGTTTTACCTGATGATTAGGATTTGCTTTCCCTATTTGAAAAAAAGGAGATCCGTGTCACTCTCAATATGCTTCATACATGAAATTATACTGCTTTCAAGGGCTCGACTAGATTTATTTGAGAACTTGTTTCAAAGGCTGGGTTGCCCCGTGGGAGAACATTAAGAATCTCTTTCGCCCTTGAATCTAATTCTCTGCTTAGTGACTCGATCTCTCTTTCTTTCAAAGCTCATGCACTACTAATGGCCTCGGAGTTAAGCTTAACAAAACTTCATAAACCGCTACGCTTCTTAGTTGTCGGGAACAAAATAGTCGACTTTCATTATTTTAGTGCTAATATAATCACAAGCATTCATCTTATTCCAAAAGGCAAAATGATCATGCTACCACAGAAAGCATAGTCACAAGGGAAAACTGATTTGGTATATTTATACCAACGACATCCGCGTCGATTCCCAATCTTCAGCAAAGCGGGTCGCCTTTCCCCTTGTTCGGACGTAGCTCTTTCACACTATTGCTAGTGGTCTATTCTTTGATTGATGTGCTGCTTTCAATACTGAAAGACTAGCAGTTGCAATGAATGACCTTCTCGATACCCTATTAGTGCTTTAGAAGCTTAATTCTCGACTTCTGGGGAAAGATTGATTCATATCATAGGAGATTGTTCTTATCTAAGAGTCTTAGTAAAGGGCGTGGGGGGGGGGGGG
>MU685429.1:40253-64212 GCA_026770625.1 Nicotiana glauca
AGAAAGGAAGTGAAAGGAGGAACAAGGATATTTCCCCCGCAAAGGAGGAGACTGTGCACTTTTTTGAAAGGAAGCTTTAGCATCAGAGAAAGCTAGTTCGGGGTCGGTGAACAAAAGAAGGCTAGACCTTCAGTAGAAAAAGAGATAGACTGAGATCTCAGCTAGAAGAATCTCATGATTAGAATGAGTTCTTGCTTCTTACCTTAGGGGTTCCCCTGGGGCAAGAGAATACAGCTCTTATCGAAGACTACATTACCACGGTCCCAAGCCCTTTAATCAGAACTGTGAAAGGGAGTGAAAATCTCTGGTTTATAGCCAGTAAGGAGATCTTAGAACCCCATTGGAACTTACCATCTGGGAGCCCTTCTTTTTGGAAATATTGAATCGGGTATTTTATGCTTAATGCATTCTACCCCATGCTTAACACATTCAAGGCGGGTGCCTATGAAGGGAATCGCCTTAAAAACAAGGCGCGCATCGTCATGAGAAAGGGGAATTGTCACTTGCACCAGGGGTTGAGGTTAAAGCAGCAGGTACTCAAACTCTAGTTTTGTTTCAGAGGAAGAGATTGAAGCTTTTAAGGAAATGATTGAAGTAGATTCTTTTGATAGAGATACCGATATTTCTTGCTTACTCCTTTTCCTAGTTGCTAGGACGTAAACGTTAGAGAATCACTCTATTGTTACCACCAAAAGTAAAAAATAGACCCCGGTGAAAGCCTCTTAGTCAATTAAACTCTCAGGAATCTCCTAAAAACTTAGTGAGAAATGTCAATTGCGAGCTCTAGTAGATGTCCCCGATCTTGAATTCCCTTATTTGCTGGTAAGGAAAGACCTAAAAGAAAGACCCGTGCCGTCTCAACTTACTATTGGTTGACTTGAGGTGGAATGTTTGCAAATCACCTGAACTTTTAGAATTTCATTTTGAACTTTTATCTCTGTTGTCGTAGATCAGCTGTTGATATAAGCCATATCTTTCAATGTCTCCAAGTCTTCTTTCCGATCGAAAAAAAGAGGCTGGCTCTAATGCTCTCACCCTCAATCCCCCGATCCCAGGCCCCCTCACTTCCCACTTCCAAGAGAGGACCGAATCGAGGACTCGAAGACTTAGACGGAAACCCCTTTATATCACTCATACAACAGAAAGACTCAATCAACAACCGTATAATCAAGCAAAAAACAAAGATAAATATTTGAGAGAGGAAGATGCTCTCCCTTACGATCGAGTTACTTTGTTCCTTCCTCTCGCTTTGCTCAAGCATCTTCAAACCTCACTCCGGCGAATGGGTATCTAGGCTTCTCTTGCCAATGTATACAAATAGACAGACCTGGCGAACTATCTTTCCAAAGCCCCTTTCTTGCTGCAAGTTTGAGTAGACGAAGAAGAGGCCGTCGGATCAGAAAGAAAGCTACCCTTTGAAGCTAGATTGAGATTTAGGTAATGGGCCGCCAAATAGAGACTGAGCGTAGACACACCTAAAGAGTTTGATTTCTACGCTTCTTCTTACTTTTTGAAGGGCACTTTCTTTCTCTTGAAAGATTTGATGCGCCACACGACTTACCCAATAGCATTTCTATTGTTGGAACCGACTCCCCCTTTCAAAGTAAGATAGTTTTGAACAACATATATGATATTGTATTTTTACTCTTTTCATCCAACTCGAAATATCGTAAGAGAAGCACTTTTATGCCCAAAAAGCCCCATGTCTTTTCGGACCAACCACCGGTGATTTCCGACAAGTTTTTTCCCAATGGAGCAAAAAAGAAAAGAAAATGAATCAAAGCAATTGACTTGCTAATTTCAGAATACATCACATCTCTAGGGTTAACCTGTCTATCGCCCTTCTTGTGGCTTTTAGGGCTGGACATGCCAGAAATATAAATTCCATTAATATGGGGAATAAGCTCAATCAGTTGACTATAAATACGCCACAAGAAAGAATCATATCCAAAGTAGAAATGCTTGTACGTGTTTATAAAGAAACTACTCCAGGATTGGACTCTGAGTTGCTTAGTAGATCCTTTTTACAGACGAAAGTATTCCCTATCTTAATTCCCTATATACGAGTCTCATTGAGAATGGGACCTAAGGGGAATACTTTATCCAAGTTATAAAATTTATTCTAGGATAGTCTTTCTTTTTCTGATAGTTCCTGACATACTAGAGTTATAACATTTGAATTTATCTTACATTCTACGTTCACTTTCACACTGAAGCTTGAAAGGAAAAGTCAATTAAGTGAAATTCATAGCTATCTCCCGCAGGCTATTCTTTAGATCGTTCCACTCGTTTAAGAATAATCATACAGTCTAATAAAATAATAAAAAACCCAAAGAAAAGAAGTGAAGCTCGCTGAACTATTGATTAACGTCCTTCAAAGAAAAGAGCGTATTCTATTCCTTGCATGAAGAGTTTTATCCAGGCTCAGGATGAAAAGCTGGCGGCATGTTTCACACATCCAATTCAGACTATGTTTTCGATCAATCTCATTCGCTCTCTCAAATTTCTTATAATAAGAAGTGAAATGTCTGATTTGCTATTTCACCTAGTTAAAGAGAGGTAATTGTCCGCCCAATAGAGCTTAGCCATGAATAGGCTGAAATGGTCTCGCGAAGCCGGTCCCCGCAATCCTAGTGAAAAAGTCAAACTTAGACTGGCCTGCTTAAAGCTAGCTTTCTAACTCTTTGATTGATAAATAGAACTAGATCTCGACCTGGCTTTCTCACACTAAGAGGAAATGCAGATTTTCTGGCTTGAAGAATAACTTGGAAACCAGGCTTTCGCCCTCTAACCCAGCTTTCAAAGAAAACTGTCTGGAATAGCTGCTTTCAAGCATCAAGAATTGATTATGCCCCCCTTAGGACAACAACTGGGCCCCCAGTAAATGGAACGGGCTGGAAAGAAACAACAATAGCAACTCCTTCTAAAAACCCAGGGAAAGGGAAGATAGAAAGACTATTCAGTACAATAGAGAGAGTCTATTTGATGGTAAGAGCTATGGGAGCCCTACTTAAGGCTTTTACAGTATATTAAAAATATATGATATTCAAGAAAAACAGGGAAGCAAGGGAAGGAGAAGCTGTTGTGAATGAATCAGGTCTTGGGAGTAAAGGCGTGCCTTAAGGTAGCGAGGGACGAAAGGATAGGATGATTCATTGTATGCGCGAGCTGAAATATAGTTAGTTTCATTAGAGCCATTTTCTCACTTAGTTACCAACTTCCAATTCAAGTGCCACTGAGTAAATGGTAGCTTCAGATGAGATAAAGCCCTGAGTCCAACAACGGATCGTAAAGTAATGGTCTCCAATAACACAAGATTTTTTTTACATGCTGATAATCATTCCTATTCTCTTTCTCCGAGTTGAGGACATTTATTGGCTGCGGTGCCAGTTACACAATCGAACATCAGCAGTCATTTCACTAAAAACTAGAATGATAGCAGAATGGCTAAATGAAACTGCCAAGACTAGAGGGATTGAAATAATTGCAAAACCATAACTTTCAAGACTTTACCGTTAACCTACCAGAATAGGACGAGAGGGAGATGCCTCGGACTAAGAAGAAAAAAAGGGCGAAGGAAATGGAGCTGAAAGAAAGAAAATCTAGGACATGAAGTACATTCCCCCATCAAAGGGGTGGAGCTAGTTAGACCATTACTGGAAGATTCCATTCCAATCCTTAAAAAAAGAAAGAGAATGGAAAAAGCTCATGACACAAGAAGGGCAGGAACCTTAATACCTGAGGAAAGAGATAGAAATGGATTACTTGCTTCTCCAAAGGCCCCATGTGGTTAAGAAGCTGAAAGAGAAGCTACTGGGACTGGGCATAGGCATCCTCACTGACGCTATTTAGTTATTCGGGATCAGAATTCCCACTAGAAAAGACAGTAATTGAGTTACGATTGATGAAAGTCTACTATGTATTAAGTAGTAAAAGAGTCTCAATTGACTGGCATCGCCCTTCACTAAAAAATTCCTCAAAGAAAGCAAGCAGCAAGTCAGTCTGCGTATAGCATACTATATCAGTTATTCTCCTTTCCTTTTACGACAGGTCGAAGGGGAATAGAAAATGTTATTCAAGAAGTGAAAGCCACTTGACTGTAAGGAGAGGAGCTCACTATCAGGACGGACGAGTATAAGCGATAAGAGATAAGCTATAGTTTCCCTTTTTCCTCGAATGACTGCTTTAAAGTCAATTGTGATAGAGCTCTTTGAAAGGAGGCCTTATCCGGATTAGGTTCTGGACTAAGGGACTAAATTGGCACCATCCTTTTAGCTATGTCAAAGAGTCATTTCCACGCCACTGATGCTGGAGTTGTTGAAGCTTGGGCTGTCTACTATGGAATGAGGCTAGCATTGGAAGTTTTTTTTTACCGAATAGATGTGGAGACAGGTAGTGCAATGTGGGAGCCGTGCTCCAACAAGACCCGAGCCTAGCATTGGACACATTGTGGATGATATTAAAGCTCTAATTTCTTCTTTTGAAGTTTCTAATTGAATGCTGATACTCAATGGTAAGAGGGTGGCACATCAATTAGCTAAACTATCCATTTTATCATCAGGGATGGGGAAAATATGGTTATAGGAGGTTCCTGAATAAAATCCTCTAATAAACCATAGAGTCCATATGTGTAAAGTTAACTAGTGTGTATTCGTGTAAAGCTGTGAAACAACTTACATTCGTGGAAAAACCTGCTGGTAATAGCAACATATAATACAAACAAACCTTACAAATTCCTATGTTTCTAGCCAACATGCCGTTACTAGTGGATTTAGTGGTAAACCCAGTCTATGACTATCTAATTCATATTCTTCTTTCTAGAAGGACCACCACCATTGATACATTGATAGTGGATTAAGTGGCAAACCTATACTATGCCCAAGTGCCGAGATACTTAAGTAATAGTACCCTATTACTAAACACTCGGCTAGCCATATAATGAAGGGAAGAATCCCATGTCTGGAGCTATGCCACTGTTGAATCATTAATATTCGCAGATAACTACTAAAATTCTCGGATCTCTATCAGAGACCAAGATAGGCACGAGAACTCAAAATATTATCGGTAGCTCTTATCAAAGGATTTTACCTCTGCTGGACCTAAAGCCTTAAAATCGGAACCTTAAAGGTAAAGGTCAGGCACTACGTCCTTGGTAAAGTATCTCATTCCACAAAATTTGAACAAATCTCTCGTGCTTAAGACATGAGAATTGGAAGGCGTATCCCTTACGTACTTTTTCTTAGCCGGTGTATTGATGATCCATAAACCCTATTCACTCTTTTTTTCTTTTAAAAGCTGTCGACAGTCATGTTCTTATATTTCTTTACTGTTCTGTACTAAATTCCTTTTTTCACCAATCAACTGAAGAACCAATTAGTTGTAGCAGCACCTGCAACTAAAAAAGTAGCCCTGGAAAACATTCAAAAGAAGAGGTCTAGGGCTGGTTCCGGAAAGGGATCGAAGAGAATGTAGTTCATTCAAGGATCAAACAGAATTAGTTAGAAGCACCTCTTTCTATTGATATTGACTTGATGTTATGATCTCTTCTCTCACCCGTAAACCATAGGAAACATCCGTAACAGATATCTTCAAAAAAGCTGGTTGGAGTTGCTCGTTCCCATTTTTCGTTTGGGCAATTGGTCAGAAAGTACCTAGTTCAGTGATGCCTATTGACTTCATCTTATTCAAATGTTATTGGAAGAATGCCTTCAATCTAGTCATGTTTGAAGCAATGAACCAATCATCATGCTTAACTTAACATACATATTTTGTAGAACTTATGCCCCTCCTCTCTTTAAGTAGAATCAGGCTGAGCGATCTACTATGAAGATACAATAGGAAGGAAGATACAAATATAGAAGAGAGATCTCACATCCCAAGTGGAACACAGAATTCATGCTCAATACAACCTAATTGGTGAACGGATGACCTCCTTAGTTATTAGCAGCCAAACCCACTTTATTACGATGGAGTCTTTTTTATATATAGTAAAAAAGAGGTCCTCAGGTCAACCCACTTAAAAAAAGTTGATATTCAGTTATTGTTCCGTAAGCCCTATTCACTCCTAGATGATACGAGGAATGAATCTCAGCAGGGGCCCATCAGCCCCATCTTTGAAAAGAGAAGATAGATATGCAGCTTGCTTGCGGCTTTTAAAGGGATCTTTCCTTCCTTCTATACCTACTTCTCAATACCCTCTACCTCTTGGAAAAGAGCCCGAGGCACCTCTTTAATGATAAAAGAATTGATAGAAATAATGGGTTGGCTTAATACATAATTTGAACCACTAGCATCTACTTTCGAACCATTCGCCTGTACTCTTTGCTGTGAAGCTCATTCCTCGATCCCTACATCAAATGAGTCTGTTCTATGCTTTTAGGGTCGAAAGACTAAACCAAGACAAGTGAGATAATGATGTCTCCTTCGTCTTCAGATGAAAGAAGAATCTGAAATACATTGAGATCGCCAAAAAAGACACACAAAACTAGGAGAAGGAAGCGGCACCCAACTCGATGAATCTGAAGCAGCAGATATGCAAAACTCGATCCTTTTTTCTTCTTTCTCAGTTTAAAAAGAGGAGAGGAAGGGAGAAGCGAATGGTTTTTGATCATTTTATTGTCAAGATTTTCAATGAAAGCTGAGATGGGGTAAGTGTGAAGAGTCAACTATTTCCCTACTTTTCTTATTTCTTAGAAGAATAGCCCCGGTATACTCCTAAAAAGGGGATTCTTGCTCTACTGAATCAATAGAATGTCTCTCGCATTTGGAACAGATAAGTTCGATACAGATAACAAAGAATAGAAATTAGAGAGCAGGTGCCCTTCCCTAGTGGAAGCCCTCCCAGCCCAAAGGAAAATGCCAGATCATTTGAAAAAAAAGATGCGTCGATCACACATCTTAATTGGTGAGCTTATGCCTGCCATAGTTCTTTCCCTTCTCTTAGTTTGCTTTTAAAGGCACTATTTTCGCGAGTAAAAAGAACACGTGGTTAATCGAATGGATCACACATTTCTGCTCCACAGTCTGAGTTCCTTGGTTTGCCCTTCCTGGCTTGGCTCCAGTCTCTACGGGCTCAGCAGCTGCTTCTTGGGCTGGGCCACTAGCTTGAGGCTATTCCTGATGCTAGACTTCAGCAATGGTAGCCACTGCTTCTTCATTCTGAGAATCTGCCTATTTGTCACTTGCAGCCTGGACGGCTCGGTTCGGCCGAGCCTGTGGGCGTGGTGTTTTGTTCGTAGTTGGATTGGAAAATCGATTGGCGATTTACCGTGCTTGGATTACTTGCTTGATTGAAAGAGTTTTCCCATTGGACAGCTACTATGAATAAATGGATTGTCTCTACTGAGCCTAGCCTTACTAAATATCGTAAGAAAAAAAGCCAGCCACAAGTGCTTGAGAATGAGTTCACTCTCTTCTTCTTATAGTAAGTGATGCAATTGAATCAGCTCTTAATACAATAGAATAGGAGTTCTTGGTGTAAGCGTCGCCGCAGTTGACTAAATATCCACTGTGGTTGAATCACAAAGAAAAAAGATGGTAGCGTAGAGTAGAGTTGATTCGACGCTATACCACAAGGTTATCCGAGTTTACAAGTATCGTTAATTATCCCTTTCTTCATTAAGATGGAGTTGGTGTTTGGTGTACCCACGTACTCACTCGCAGAAGAGAAGAATAGATCCATTGGCGGGGGTGACTAACCGTGGTTTGGCTGTCTCCCTAAGGTTACGATCCGTTGGGTTGGGAAACTAACCTAGATCCACTTTCCTCCAAGAGCCATACCGATTGAGAAGGAGATAAAGTTGAAAACAACCGAGATCAGATCTCTCACGGAAATTGTGAGGCACCAATGTGGTCATTATTGATGTCTTTCTTCTACCAAATAACTTGAACAGAAAAATAACATGTTATTCCCATTCAACCCACAGCAAATTTTTGGAAGATTGAGAAAAGCTCTTTCACGTTTTATATGTAAAAATCTTAGAGTTCGAACTTCTATCATTTTCTTTTTACTTTTTTCCGTATTAACCGTAAGCTATTTTTTCTTTCTTGTATTCGGCATTGATTTGAGTCTGATTTGGGGAAAACCCAAATCAATGCTACTGGTCAGGTCGTTCCGTTCTCTCTTAAGTCGCCTTCTTGGTTGGGAGGTTCCTATTTTCAATTTGGTTTTTCTTGTTGGTTTGGAACTGGATTCCAGTTTGCACATAAGACCTGAGAATGACTCCCCTTCCTCAAAGGACTCTAAAGAGGCCCAGGTGAGTAGTCTGCTGAAAGAGGAACGGGACGCATAAAAATGAAACCTCTCAAGCCAGGTCAATATACATGAGTTTTGTTGTTCATACATAAGCCATAGAAGCAAGCTACCTGCCTAAAATAAGTCTTTGTGAATAAGTAGTTCCATAAGCTCCAGTTACAATTCGCTGACTGAGTAGTTACAACTTTAAGAGGGAAATTCGCATAAAAGTGGGCTTTTGTTTTTGCTTCCTCGAACGGGTGGAGAAAGATTTTTATTACCCTTTCTTCCAGGGGAGGGGAGTTGGTTTATAACCAGACTCTGAAGTTTTCTACTAGGTAGAGTATTTCAAAAAAATAAGCTAGAATAGAGGGCGTGATAGTCCAATTCTACATATTTCCGTGATCCGCCAAACGAAGAGGTTCCAACGAACCGGACCGGGAGAGAGAAAGAATTCTTTTTTCAAGGCTGCCGGTGGGCTGGGCCCGAGCTCGGTTTGTAAGGAAGCCTCTTTAGATGAGAAGTAGGATGCTACCAAGGCGAGAAGAAAGAAGGGGAGTTCCACTATCTGAGTTAGGCCGATATCATTAGATAGGTAGGCTGATCTCCGCTTTTGGATTCCTATTAAGGGAAAGAGTGAGACTTGTCTATTCCTACTAAAGGAAAGAGAAGAAGATCACGACTCCTCTCCTTACAATCAAGTGGCTTTCAGCTCACCTCACGGACCTATTGATCGAGGAGCTCGGGAATGGAGAAAAAGAAAGACGAGTTATAGAACGGATGTAAGTCAATTCTGACCCTGCTAGGGAAAGGAAGCAAACTCTTTCTCGACGTAGGGTAAGGTAACTATTTTCAAAGACTGGCCTTTCTGTCCCAAGGCAAGCATTCCAACCAAGCCAAGCAGCTATAGATCTTGAGCCTCTTGCAAGGGCATCTTTTTGTCTATTTTTTTTCTTGGTACATGCTCTATGGTCACATCAATAAGCCTTTTTGTTTGCGTAATTATAGTATGGAGTCAATTCAGGTCAGGATTTTTAACTGAATAATTACCAAGGAGTTGATTGATCACCAATTTAAAATCTCTATAAGAGTTTCAACTCTTTCAAATCCACAGCCATCTCAAGTCAAGTATGAGGGCTTGGTACTCTGCGAGATTATTGGAACAAGGTTTCGATAAGGTGAAGGAGTGCGGCAGCACTTCTCCTTCAGAAGTAAGAAAGAGGACTCCAGCTCCATCTTGATGAGCAGCACCATCAAATTACATCTTCCATGGTGGAAGAATTTCAACCACAAGCGCATCTTCATCATGTCGTCAAACAATTCCCATTTAGCAGGTATTGGGTCAAAGAACTAGGAAATTCTTTTCTTTCTTATTTTGTTTTTTTTTGTGGGGGACTTATTAAAGGAAGGTTTCAACCTGGCATAAGCTAGGTACCCCGCTCATTAGTCACTTCCCCTGCATGGTCAACTCTTTCATGGTTAATGTATTTGAATTAATCATATATTCATTCTTACGCGTAGAGATACCTATTTATAGTGGTTTGTTCCTGCATCAATAGTAGCTTGAAGCTATAGTTTAAGAGAAGTGACAAGATCATCAAAAAAGGGAGGCACTCAAGCTTGACTATACGATTGGTAGGAAAGATTTTAGACTTGAACATACGCCTTCTTCCTCTATGGATAAGGCGACGTGACACACAATGGATCAGTTAGAAAGGAGAACAAATTGATCACATGTCCCCTTCTCAACAACCTTTCCCGCATCAATAGATAGAGTAGATTTCCTATCCTCGGTCAACCTAAGGATTTTCTTCTCTCTATATTTAGTTACCACCGACCCGAGCCTATGCAAAGAAAGCCTACACTCTAGACTGGCTCCAGGCCAAAGTGATGAAAAGGCGAACGGTCGTATATCGTAATATAATATAAAAAGGTCCATGAGAGAAAGCCTAGCCCTATCTTAACCTTATGATCCTAGTCAGCTCGTCTCTGTCTTGAGGCCAATAATGAGTGACTCTTTTGTTAACCACATGTAGAATATCTTGTGTAGTCGGGTAGGATAACTCGAATATATCTTTCCTTTAGTGAGTAACCAATTTATATATGTTAAGATCCCCTTTTTTCTCTCCTTTGCTTTTCTTTTGCCCCTCTTTAAAGTAAAGCTGCTTCTTAGAGTTGGATTTTGCAATTGCAATCTGTCTCTGTCTGGCTCCTTGCTTTGAACTCAAATAAGACCTTATTTTGGTTGAGTGACTTCGTTCCTGGTCTTCCTATTCCCTTCGCTTTCCCAGCCGATGCCTCTAAGGCCCAAGTACTTTTTTTGTTTTATCAACTGATTGATTTAGATTTGAAATTCCTCTTTACCAAGGGAAGAGAGCGTGGATCAGGTGTCCTATTGGATGTTCCAAACCACCATCTTGGACTTTCGGCATTTGCTTCAGACAGAAAGTTTGGGACTCAAAGTGTGCCCTCATAAGGCAGGGAAAAACTTCAAAATGTGTCCTTTACATAACTTGGATAGCTGAGTGGTCAATCCTTCACCAATCGTTGATGAGTTGTCTCGCTCAAAAGCTATAACCTGCCCCCCGAACTCGGTATCCATTCTGCCTAATGTTTCAGTCCTCCGAAAGGCTATTGAAACAAGTCCTGATCCGGGACTTCTCTTAAGGGAAAACCTTAAAAACTTATTTCGAGCAGGGTCCTCTGCTGGCATATTCAATCATTTTCTTTATCATATTATGTATGGCATTTCCAAGTTAATGTTCTTTTAGAACGCGTGCCTCCGTCTCAAAAAACGATGTATATTCTAGACAATTTGTTGTGGGTGCTACTAGAAAAAATTGTTATCCGACCGATGGATTCCCCAATTTTTGGATTTTCCTTTCTTTATGTAAAAATTAGTTGGATAAAAGGCCTCATCTCTGTACCCTTCTGTAGAGGAGGGGCCTTCAAGCGTACAAAGTGTTAAGAAAGATTGGATGTTGCTTAGTCACTACTCACGCACGGAGCTCACCGCTGAAGCGTTAAATGTACTTCTATTTAGCAAATAGAGTTTGACAGAGATGAAACATAATCAAAAGGAGCTTTGGCCCGCAACGAAACTAAAATGAAAATAGTTGGAGACAGATTCAGTGGGGTACCCCCTTATAGCAGGTGTGCAACCAACCCTTCTTCTGAAGACTATCTATAAGTAGTATTCAAAAAAAGAAATTGAGGTTTGATACCATTTTTGTTCAAAATAGGATACCTCCTAGGTCATTTCTTTTCTTCCCTTCTGCTGTTATAGCTTCAACGTCTTTCTAATAGCTGCTTGCTTGGCTTCAAAGCCTTACCATCCCTTTGCCGCCTCGACAGAAAGATTGGTCATTTTTTTTGGATTAGTCTCTTAACTCAAATTCTCTCTAAAACGGAACAGCAGACGGCACAGTGCTGCCTACGAGCTAATTAGCTTCCGATGTATTCTCTGGCATTGATTTGACTAAAGGAAAGGTAAAGCCTTCACTTCAAGCTTTGAAGCTAAGTTTGCTATTCGGTCAATGATAGGCTTTAGGCCTTACCTTACTCTTTAGGGGTTTACTCTTCTATTTAAGTTCCTAGCTTGGCTGATGCCTTTTCCATGTCTTAAACTCCGACTCCTAAACTCAAAACTGGTCGGAAATGCCCATTTTGAGCTTGCTCAGGCAGATGTTCCCGCTGATCTTTACTTTACAAATTGTCAGCTTCTATCTTTCCATACGGAGTCTGGCACTTTTCTTGTCTGTTTTGTCTTTATGTGGACGGTCTTTCTTTCCTTTTTTCTAAGCGAAAGATCTTTTTTGACGCGCTATCACTATAAAGGTTACAACCTAGGCATTCAAAAGGAGTGTTATTAGATAAAAAAATTACATAAGTGATTAGAGCGACGCCCCCTTGCTTTGGAAAGAGTTGACTTCTTCCTGTGCAGGATAGCTACTGACTCTTCTAATTAATTAAGATATAGTGAAAGGCCAATGCGTCAAAGTAAATTCAGGTTCAACAATCGACGTAAGTGGTTCAAATACCAGAAGCTAGGTCATAGAAGGTAGATTAGATTCGACAATCTTTAGTAGTGGAGTCGGCCCTTAGCCGAGATACGATATTGTCAGCTAATCACTAGCTTTTGCTAGAATAATATCGTGAAGTTGGAGAGGAAGAAGAATGCCATCATAAAGGGATCAGCGTGTAAATTTGAAGGGCTAGGGAACTGCTTTAGCTCAATAATGAAAGTTAGGGTCGATCGGAGGAGGCCTTATGTCTTAGATGACCCAAGCAAGTCATTAAGCTATTGGATGGATCCTCCTAACTGTAGTTACTTAAGGTCGAGTAGTATACGGGTGAGGCCCACAGTTCTAATAGGTTTTCACTTGAGCTTTCCGCAGCAAAGCAAGTCTACAAGCCACTGCAGTAAGGTTACAGGTCTGATTTCTTTCTCGTATTGAGATCTTAGAATGCTATATGCAGCCCCCCTGCAAGGTTAATTTAGATAGCGGTATTTTTTGTATAAGATTGGGATCCCGATTTTAAGGTTACTTAGTACTTAGGCCATGAGTTCCGCTCTTAGTAGCCTTTATTCCCATCCCGCATAATAACATAGGTTTTTTTCCCTCAGTTTCTGCTCTCCTTGCTTTAACTAAAGAAATACCTTTAACTTTAAGTAGGACTCTAAGAGCTCTACCTTAGAATGAGTTAGATTTTATGTGTTAACAAGAAGGAATGGCGGGATGCTAAAGAGAGGGCTATGAGACTAGTGCAATCAGGTAATCGACCAAGTAATCCACATACATGATAAAAGAGCATTCCAGCCCTAGTGTACTTATCCACTGGCACTGAAGGAGAAAAATGATAAGGTCTGCTTCCATAGTAAGGATTGCTTCTTAGTCCAATCCAAGAGCAAACAAGGGATACTTCATTAAGCAAGAAGACGAGCTAAGAGCGGGGCAGTTCAATTAAGGTATAGAGAAAGCTCCAAGAAGCTACCATTGATCAATCTTATTCATGCACATCAATCAAAGATCTTGCTTACCGGATAACTTTCCTGGTGAAGGACAGAAAGTTTGACAAGCTAAGAAAGTCTCGTTGAAAGCAAGAACTCAGACTGTGACGATTATTTTCACTAGTTTCAAAGGCTTGATTGAACCTTGGGATTGAATCTAGCTAGGGGTGCCCTCGTAAAGACTAAAACCTCGTTACGCCGAAAATAGTAGAGGTACGACAATGCTTTGGTAGTGAGTGGAAACTTACTTTCTGTCTGGTTAGTAGGAATTTCTTGCCTGCTAAGGGATTAGTCCAAGTTAGACCGAGAAGTAAGAGTTTGTAATTGAAGTCAGGGGGGGAGGGCTGAATAGATAAATTCTCTTCCCACGTAGCGCTAAGAAACAAGTTCCGATAACCTATGATGAAATAGCACAAAAAAAAAGCTATGCGAATAATAGCGTTAGTAGTTCGTGAGGCTAATTTTGAGCTAGATAGTGGATTGATGTTCATTGTAGCACTATCTGATCTTGAAGGTTAAGTTAGTGTACCATGAACTCCATCCCACATATTTTGGATGTTGTGGCATCAGTTATCTAGCTACATTCTATTACCGATTGACACTATTTTGGAAAACTTAGGAAGAGATTTAATCAGCCAGCGTAATAACTTCAATCGATAAAAAGGTCTATCAAGACCTAAAACAAAGAATACCATCTCCCAGGGAGTTTTTTTATTTTGCATATCTCGAGCTTAGAATTCTCCTCACGCTTTTTCCATCCCGATTTTCTCTTTGAAAACACTCGCCTCGTCGATTCTTCCCCTCGTTCCTTTTATCTCGGACATTGAGATGTTTATGCAAAGTATTCTTTCTACCCTATGTAGGCGACACAAGCTATGGAGCTGCAGACTTAAGACCTAAGGATATTTCTTTGATGGGTGATCGGGTCTTAGAATCCTCAGGAAAGTGTAAGCACCTGTATACAATTTCTATTTTGCTTTCTATGTATAGATATGGCTTTCTCTTGATGAAATATACCAAGCTAAATCTTCTTTTTAGAACCGCAACTCAGTGAAGTAGGCGACAAATGCTATTAGGGTCTATCTTAAGGCATTGGCTCTCTAAAAAAAGGATTTCCTATCGTTGTATGGGTTCTTTTTTTGTATAAAACATATTGACTACAAATTGAAATAAAGAAAGAATGTTGACTGTTCGACAACTTGAAGACTGCAATCTCGACTTAGAATAATCAAACACCCATTACCAGCAACATGGGCACCCCCACCAGGTAGAATAGTTATGATATCCCCATCAAGATCTAACTCTAAAAGGATACTATTCATTTCTTCTTTACACTACTGCTCACTTTGGAAACTAAACAATGGAAATAATACGTAACAGTCAGCTAAGTAATGATAATAAGAAAGACTAGGGTATAGCTGTTTAAATCCCTGGTCGAAATCATCCAAGATAAAATTGTATAAGACCTTAGTGATTAACCCAGCATATGGGATCCCTATTTCCGTAATAGAACAATTAATTCCATTTTGGTCATAAACTTGTATCTTTAAAAAGGATGAAACTAAGGATATTACGTAGCTATCACACACCAAGGGTGCCAACTTTCATAAAATTCTTTTATGAGAAATAGTACCTTGTGAGGGTGCTAGATTCAAGATGAAAATAGTTCTAATATTCTCCACTCCACCTAATTTGGCAAAGAACTCACGGCGATCTCTGGGAAAACCACACGACTACTCCTGAAAGATAGATGAACGCATAAAACAACTATTCAACATATGCGCCAGAGCGATTAAAGCAAGAGCGTCCCTTTCACCAGGACGAACAACCCATTTATGATCAGGGTCCCCTGGCTGACATAAAGTTTCAACATAAAAAAAAGTTGCCTCGTCTTTGGGAATACTTAATAACTTAAGTGGGGACAATGCATACTTCTCTTCTTAGATAAGAATGATTATATCACATAGGCTTAAAGGGGGCAATAAAAATAGATCACCAAGTTTAGCATACACATATAATATTGATCGGGCAAGTTGCTGTGCGGAGCATGAATAAGGTGGATTTTTCCATGAGTCCTCACCATCTGAATCAATTCTGAACAAACAGTATCTCTATCTAGATTTGTTATCGTTATAGTGTTATCTGTACCCAACCAGTAAGTAGAGATATGGAGAGAGGGGATAGCTTTGTCGCAGACCTTTCTTTGGTTTCTTTTATGAACTCCACTGGTCGTCCATGGATTATAGGGGTTTTCAATTTTATATAAATAAACTTTCGTATCCTACTCTGCAAATCCCATTTTCCTTAAGCATATAGAAATCTATGATTCAAATTTTCATAAGCTGCTGGTTTGGTGAGTTTAGTGATCATGGCTGGCTCAACTGATCTATCAGCTGAGTAGTAAGCCTCTTTGGGATAATTATCAATATCTCTTCCTATAAAAATGAGATTAGGAGGGAGCCCTTTTTAAAGAGCCAGCCTGTCTTTCAATAGAAACTATTGGTAATTACCTTAGTCATTCTCTTATATAGTGTAGTCCCTATAGCAATGGGCCTCGGTCTAGTAAAGTTTTGCTTTTTTGGGAATCAGTGCTAGGAATAAGTATTGAATTGCACCTAGTTTGCTCCTGTTTGACTTCAATTACCATATGGGAATGGAGATCATCCAATATTATGTTCCAGCACTGCCCCTGAATTAATCAACCAAGTAGAAGTTGAAGTTCAGTTGGAATCCATATAGTATAGTAGTTTTTTACTATGAATAGCCCCTATTGTTGATAGAGAGCTTACTGCCCCGCCCTTTATAGTCGCGACTGTTGCCATGGAAAAAGAGTTTGTTTTCTGTCAAAGAAGCGTGCTTAACACAGCCTATAGCATAAAGGCATCCGAGCCGCGTCTAAACTAAATGTTGGGCAAGGGCCCGTACTCTCACTTCTGTGGATACTCTATCCCTTCCGGCTATGGTATGAGGAAGGGGAGGTGAGATCTACTTATTGATTTTATATTAGATGAGCGGTCGTACTATGATCATTGGGGAGACATGGGCCCACGTGCTACACACATGAATGAATTGTTATGCAGTCAGTAAACTCTTTTCTTTCTACGGGCAGCCTATCAAATTGGATCACGTATTTTTGAGTATGTCATTACATCATGTACATGTATTTGGTTTTCCATTTTTTTTATATTCCTGCTTGTGCCCAGATAAAGAATGGGCATGACTCCCCCTCTCCCCGTTCTACCATCCAAAAAGCCGGCTGTTCTAAGTTCCAGGGTTGGGTCGGATAGGACCAGATCCAATATGATCTGATGGTAGCTTCAAGTTCAGGTACCGTACTATGGCCGAACCAGAAAGGAGGGGGACAGCGAAACTCCTTCTAAAAGGCCAAGGTTTCTTGCTAACTCTCAGCCACTTGTTAGAAGTAAGTGTAGCTTGATTGTCAGGGGGAATTAACGAGAAGGAAAAAATAAGGTAGATTATTCTATTTCCTCCTTTGGTAAGGATTGGCTTTTTGTTCAAGGGTATGTTAAAAACCATCGTCTTTTCTTTGTTTGTATCACTAAGACACCCGAAGGGACATCCATATGTACCTCGGGAGCCCCAGCCCATTCAAATAAAAATAGAACGAGCACCTACGACTAAGGGGAATGGAATGTCAACCACAGGGTGAGAGAATCTTATAATAAGATGGCTAGTGACTGGTCAAGTCATTAAACTTAGCCATTTTGATCAACATGGCTACAAGTGGACTGGGTTTATGGGTTTAAACTGACTATGACCAAAGTCGTGGCTACTTCAACCAAAAAAGGGCGACCCCCATTCAAACCAAAAGAAGTACCTCTCCTCACTTACGAAGAAGTCTTTGGAGCTGGGCTCCGAACTATAAGAGTTTGCTTTTTATCTTTCTCAGAGCGGTCTGATCAAATAGAGGATCAGACCATTCTTGGTGTTTTAACTAGTCATTAATGGTCGTCTTAATTAGTACCCTTTCGGTATGTGTTGCGAACACTTTCATTTTTAGCCTCTTATCTTCTTTAGAGAAGAAAAACTCGAACGGATAGAGCAAATGGTCCAACTATGTAACTTTTTCTTTTTCATTACTTCTATGGTCGTGCCTCGTGACATGGCAGCACCCGTACTATTGAAATGGTTCGTCAGTAGAGATGTTCCCACAGGTGCCCTTCTTTCCAATGGTACTATAATTCCTATTCCTATCCCTTCATTCCCTCTTTTGGTCATCTACATTCCAGGAAATTCATACGCTCCACGAATGGAGCAAAAAGTAGAGTCTTGGTCAGAGCAAGATGCCCTATTCTATTACCAGACATAATTAGGAGAAGCTCATCCGAAACTAAAGCTAGAAATGCTTTATTTCATTTCGTTCCCGTTCTTTATTTCCTTCTTATCGAATCCAAAGGGGACTTCTCCTATTTAGAATCTTTCTGCAGTGTGCTCCGTTTACTATTCTTTCATACTTTCTTCTTTTTACCATGTGATAGGTCAGCGAAGCCTGAGCGGGCACAGATAAGGAAAGGCCAAACACTTCGGCCTAATGGGAATGAGCAACGACGAAATAAGAAGATGAGGTGCCTCAGGCACCCCCATTTAGAAAGAAGGGTCGAAGGTTTTGGGCCTGTAGCTTTCCCCGTCCCCCCTTCATCGAGCGGTGCTTGTGTGGAGGGTGCGGCACCTGAAATCGGGCTTGAAGCTCTCACCTTACCAACAAGTCGAGAGCTGATGGCTGTTGGTCACGACTACCATCAAAAAGCTCCTATAAAGATGAATATTTCACCTGGAGGAGTGTGCATCTTTATGTTGGGTGTTCTTCTGTCGCGTGACCCGCGGCTTATGTGCGACCTGTGGCCTATGCCTGCTATTTGTTCAGGGCGGGCGATGTGAACTCTGATTCGATCTGGGTATTCAATCCCTCCGCTGAGATGCTCAGTTGACTCCTTAACCTTGATAGGAAGATGGCTTATTCAATAATTCGTGCATAAGGGTAAGGAACTTTGGATGAACTAATGAGAATGGGTGTAAGCCTCGCTGCTCGGAAACACCCAGTGTTGACCAAACTGAGAGACACGAAAGTGTAGGTAATGCCAGTTGGCGAAGTGGCATTAAGCATCCCTAGCGGTACAACAAGAGGAGTCGTGAAGATATCATCTATGTCCGTACCGCTCCTCGTGGAGTAGATCCCGCATCCAACCAAGTCTCTGACCAGGGAACGGGAGAATTCCCACTACTGCTGGCAGGCCAGCCGGGCCGTGAGCGAGGTGGGAACAGGCTTCCCAAGAAGCTAGCCCGGGCCAGGACCAGTATAGAATGAAGGGGATGACCCTAATCTTGTGCTGGATTTGCCAACTTATTGGGTTGTGGGCGGAGAAAAGCGGATGTGGGGACTCGGGTCGGGGCACCGCATAACTAAGACAGCCATTTCATTTAGGGCGAGACAAAATGGGCCGGCACGAGCGGTCTGGTGTCTGAGTTGATTGGTCAGACGATGACTACTTCACTTATTATTTTAGTATTAGCCGCATATCCTGAAATTGGATGGGATGGAATAGAAAGAACGCGAAGCGTTAGCGCTACAGGGTCGATTTTTTGGGGGAGGGGATAGGCTTATGAAGAAGCAAGCTTATCCCTGCCCCGACGGGTAGCTGCTAGGTTTCCCCATCTCTTCTAAACTTCCCCCAGTCTTTAGCCCGAGCTGCATGAGGTAAAAACTCGTCCCACATATGGTTTGGAGGCCAAGCCCTACCCCAGCAGTAAGGGTGCGGCTTAGGTCAACTAACATAAGAAAGATACAGTTCACTCAACGATTGCCTTTGGGTTCCGAACTCCATATGGGGAAGGAGCGTTGTTGTTTGCGAGGTCTTGATCATTTACATGGACCTAATTTTCATTCCATTTGTGAGAATTTGATGATCTATAAACCGTCCCTAACGAGCGATCGGCTCATGTTTGATCATGATGAATCACTTCGTGCTGACCCGTTGCCAATCCACTTTCCCGGCCTCATGTGATAATGGAAAACTGGAACATTTTTTCCATCAGTGGATGAAGAGTTGCGAACATAATAATTTCTGGTTGACCATGTTCCCAGAAAAAAGATACTTTCGAGAACGGACGAGCATGACTGAAGTGGCTATATATACAAATCTATTTACGGATCTATATGCTTCGATTGGAACTGGAAGTTCTAGAATAGGTGGTTGGTATACCACAATAATAAAACTTCCTTTTATTTTTTTATTCTGATCGGATTTATGTTGGCTTCATTGGGAGGCTCGCGTAGTTTGTTACGTCAGCTCCAAAAGGATAAGTTGCGTTGGAATTGATAAAGTTTTGTAGAGTTCATAATTGCATAAAAGGAGTCAAAGTAGTGGCTGCGGTGCGTTGAGGCACTCTTTCGACGGTCCCCATATGCCCGGCTTGCCGGCCCACTCTGAAGAATTCATGATTTATATATGTTTCAGGCGGGTGAGAGGGAGTGTGAAATAAGGATTGATTTCACTGTATCAATCGTAGCCACCCTATCTACCTATTGTAGGAGGTCAATTGTTTCTCCCTCTCTCGAGATTGCAATCCCTATCGAGTCGGGAAGGAATGAGTAATGGGTCGGGGAATTGGGCATCGACCCTCTTGGATTCGGTAGGAGCAGGAGTAGGTAAGTTAGTATCGATCTGGTGAAGAAAAGAGAATTTAGTTGATAGAGACCTTAGATCTGAAGGAAGCATCTGGTCATATATCCCAAAGCCTTCTGATGTACTGAAGAATTTCGGCACATTTCAATACAAATTGGTTAGATTTTTGCTTGTTTTGAATGCAATTATCTCCTTTACTTATGCAATTTTAGTGTTTTTGCAGTACATGAGGTCTAAGGACCCAAGAGCATGGAAATGAAAGCAAAAAGCCTCAAAAAGACAGGAAAAGAGCAAAAGATATCGCAATTGTGGAAATGCTATCGTAAAACTCACATGCGAGCCGCAGATTTTACACCAAAATCGCAGACCAAAATAGATTGCTTGGAAAAATTCAACGTCAAAAATGCGGTCCCATCTGCGATCGCATTACCTAATTGCGAGCCGCAAAATTGACCGCAAACCAAATATGAAGTCTACTGAATGAAGAAAATGCGATGCAAAATGCGGTCGCATTTCTGCAATACGAACCGCAGACCATAAATGCCGTGAAGGCCTGGAAAGTAGGGTTTCAATCTGCGATGGCAATGTCAAGAATGCAGACCGCATGTTTGCTATGCGACAGAAATGCGGTCGCATTTCAACCTGAAAGGGCATTTTTGTCCTATTTTGTTCTGATTTTTGGTACACTATAAATAGATTTACTAGGGTTTTGTGGGCTCGTCTTGTCGGAATTTGGGAGCTAAAATACAAGGCTTTAATATTCTTCACTTTTGGAAGCTATTGGTTGAAAAATCTTTCACTTTGTAAGCTTTATGACATTATATATTCTCTTTGTCACACCTCCTTTTTCCGAAGAGCTTTATCCAGCTTTTACTACACCCCGAGAAGGGATATAGTAAGAAAGGAGTTTTTCCAATTTAAGGACAGTCGAAACGGGATTCGTTTTTATTTAGAATTCAGATTCGCCACTTGGGAGATTTATGGTGTCCTAAGTCACCGGTTTGAATCCCGAATCGAGGAAGGGTTTGACTCTGTTTACCAGTCGCGAATCAGAAATCCGGGTAAGGAATTCTGTTAACCCGGGAGAAGGTATGAGGCACTCCCGAGTTCCGTGATTCTAGCACGGTCGCTCAACTGTTATATTTGGCTAAAATTTGATTTTTATACATGTTACCCTACTTGTGCAATTTTATAATTAGTTACCGCTTTTTATCAATTATTTATTTAAGAAAATGAACGTCGTTTAAGAACATGTTTTTGGATCACGTCACATGAAATGCACCCGGATCCTCGACACATTCCTATTTGACGTTTTTGGATTTGGATTTGGGTTGCATGAAATGCACACCCGTATTTAAGAAAGTAATACTGTTAAAAATCGCGCCTAAAGCGGCTAACGTATTGTTATCTTTTGGGAAGGCCGTGGAATTCGCTAAACGGCCTATTCCGAATACTAAGTATTTTAGTAAGTAATTAATGAGGGCCCCACAATTATATATTTAATTTGGCGAGGCTCGTCTCATTTTTATTTTTTAAGGTCAAACTAAA
Organism: Nicotiana glauca; assembly: GCA_026770625.1. Classification (NCBI taxonomy): domain Eukaryota; kingdom Viridiplantae; phylum Streptophyta; class Magnoliopsida; order Solanales; family Solanaceae; genus Nicotiana; species Nicotiana glauca. Next base: position 61,690 of record MU685429.1, read on the forward strand.
GCATCTAAATTTTCTATTTTTTGTTGTCTCTAAAGGTCAATTAATCCATGAATATAAACTTGAAATCTCAATTCAAGTCTGAACTCAAACAAAAGGGAATACCTTTTAGCATGAGCCCACTACCTAATTAAGAATCCAATTTTATATTCATAAATTAATTTCCTATATTCCTACTTATTTATTTATGATATTATTATAATTGGGACTTTTGATTTTTTATTTTTTTTAGATCTCGGCAGTTTTGGGCCTACATTGTTAGCCCAAATTTGCAGGGATTTTTATTATCTAAATGACATAGATTCAACGCTTAACTACATGGGCCAATTTATCTACAAGCATGTTTACGCCAATTTCAAATCATACAAGTAATCACAATTGTAATAGAATTCGCAACTCTAATATTTGAAGAATTGAACAAATGAAACGTATTTTTTTAGAACACTAATTACAATATAATAAAACAAAACAGATAATTCGATAGACTAAAGGCTTGATTAATTACAATGCAACTTCCTTTTAATTACTGTTTAAATTCAAGTTCAAGTGATTACCTATTGTCTATGACTAAAATCAATGCTGTTAGATTCAAATTCATATCACCCTAGTCTCGTTTCAAAAACAAGATAGAATTATAGATTTATCAATCAATCTCTACATATGTGACTGTCCTTAGAGCAAAATCTAAAATAAATCTATAATCGATTCCTTAATTACCTTAATTTCATATTTCAGCTTTTAAAATGAATAGCTACATATTTCACCAGAATTAAACTCATAGCCATATAAATGCCAAAATTTAAGCTATTTAATCTAATAGTCCTTTATTCTACTACAATTTAAACTAGAATGAGATTTTCTACAAGGAATATAAGTGTGAAACTCCAAACAGAATGTTCAGTTTTTCATAATCAAATAGAATAAAGCAGTAATGGTAATCAATCTACTGTAACAGATTAAAACAATTGTAATAGTTTGAACAGTCCTTATACAAATTAACGAATGTCTAGACATGAATGATTGAATCGAAAACTACAATTAGCAATGTACATTCTCCAGAAAAATCAAACAATTGCGTATAACACTTCCATTCCTTTCCTACAGCTTCATCAATTGAGAATTGAAGAAGTACCTGGTATTGAAATGTGATGAAGAAGAAGAACAAATCAGCAACTAGCAACAACAATTGAACAGCAGATCAAAGCGATTTTCAGAAGCACCAAATTCAGAGATGTTTTTTTGAAAAATAACCAAATTAAACTTGGCAAATCAATCCTCAGCAATGACAAATTGATCACTAGCTAAAGTCGAATTTAAACTTGAGCTTCTCCAATGTAACAGTAATCTGTTTGGTTTTTATTGTTGATTTTCTAACTTTTTGGATTTTTGAGGTTATGAATTTTGAAATTTTGATCTAAGAAGGGAGATTGCTTGAGAGGAAAACTTCAGATTTTTTCCAAACTTCCCACAATGAGGCATTTCAATGCCTATTTATAGAGTAAAAATTGGAGGGAAGTTCGAATTTTATTAATTGTACTTTAGTCCTTCTTTTATTTCACTTATACCCTTATTCTTTAATTTGTAATTCAATTGACTATACCTATTTATTAAGAATTATACTAATTCCCCAATCTAAAATCTTCTAACCTAGTGTAATTCCCTATCTACCCTTACTTCAATTAAAAATCTACCTAATTACCCTTATTCTATACCCAAAATGCCCCCCTTCCTTTTGTTATTTACTATTAACCCTTTTTAGATACCCAAAATACCCTTAAAATTTAATTGATTTTACTAAGTACCCTACTGCCTTTTACCCTTTTGCCCCTGAACTGCCGGATTATCAATCAATTATAAACCTAATTATTACAACTAATTAACAAATCTAATCTAACTACTAACCAAAATATGCCAATTGCTATCAATTAATCCAAAATCACTTAAGTAATTAGACTAATTATCAAAAATAAACACTGATATATAACTAACAATTATCAAAATCCACAGCTATAACCAATCCTTGTCAATCAAATATTAACAAACAAGAACAATTAAAGAAATTTCTGCAAACAAAATCTAATTAACTTCTATTTGATATCAAATTTATTTTTCTTAAACGAAATTAATCAAAATCTATTACTAATTATTAAAAACCTAATAATATCCAATTTTAAACCTAAAATATAACAAAAATTAGAAGATAAACCCTAATTCGACTAATAGTACTCAGTAAACAACTAAAACATAAAAAACACGCACATGCAAAGAAACAGAAAAAGAAAAAGAAAGACTTAGCTTTTTTTAGTCTTTTTTTTAGGCATAAACATCTTCAAGAACAAAGGAAGGGCGTCTTGTGGCGTTTTTTGCGAACTTTGACTCACCGGAGAATTTCAGAATCGAATTTGAACCATTCCAGTGGTTTTTAAGGTTCAAGATTTTCATAATCGTGTTGAGGGAAGCAAGGCGGTGGTCTGGTGTTATTTTGAGTTGAATTGGGTGAGGTCGTGTTTGCCGGAGTTAGGGTTC
>MU685431.1:15935-50497 GCA_026770625.1 Nicotiana glauca
AGTGGCAAGGGCATCGCTCCCTAGTTGATTTTGCACCGGTTCGAGATAAGTGGCTTGCCTAACCTTGTGTGGGGGACTTCGTCCCTTAGGATGTGATAATTGATAATTGAATGCCTTGTACGTGAGGTGACGAGCGCGTACTTGAGCAAATTGTTGAAAACCGGATTTTTTTTTACTTAATTACTTGATTTGGTTTCTCTTTTATATTTGCCTTACTTTACTTGCTTTTATAGCCTGTGCTAGCGTAGAAGAGCATTTTTAATTGATCCAAGCTGCCTATTTGTTTAAATTGTCTTAATTGTGATTACGTGGAGCATGTTAGACCAGTATTTCCTTGATGCCTTGTATTGTTGTACTTTAATTCTGAATATTTCTCTGATGTTGGTTGCGCATTTATATTGCGACTACGGATGCGGGATTCCGGGAGTTCCCCCTTGTTTGTTTATTTTGGGACTACGGGTTTGATTCCCGGGAGATCCCCTGCACTTTTATTTTGGGACTACAGGACGGTATCCCGGGAGATCCCCCTGCACTTTTATTTTGGGGCTACGGGACGGTATCCCGTGAGATCCCCCTGCATACTGATGATTGGATTACGGGACGGTATCCCGGGAGATCCCTTGATATTGATATGAGATTTGGACTACGGGACGGTATCCCGAGAAGTTCCATCGGATAGTTAAGGAAAAAGGGGTACAGGACGGTATCCTGGAAGACCCTCTTCGGTATTCTTGTAATATTGTTGTATTTACTCTGTGTTTCTGTTTTATCTTGCAGTATTATATTTCATTGATCTGTCTTATCACTTCATTGTGTTCATTAGTTTCATCAAACTTTGATACTGTTAATCTCTTGCTATTTTATTCTTTTCTGTCTCAGTAGGGCCCTGACCTTTCCTCGTCACTACCCAACCGAGGTTAGGCTTGGCACTTACTGAGTACCGCTGTGGTGTACTCATGCTACTCTTCTGCACACTTTTGTTGTGCAGATCCAGGTACTTCGGACCGAGCGTATTATCGGTGATTTCAGAGCTGTGTTGGGAGACTTGAGGTATGCATCTGCCGCGTCCGCAGATCCGAGGAGTCTTCTTCTACTCCTCCTCATAGATAGTAGTTTCATTTCTTTTGTTTCGGTTGTATAGACATTTCTGGATGATAGAGCCATAGTTTATGTCCTTTAGCTTGTGTTGCCCGTGAGTTTCCAGGTCTTGGAGGTTGTTTTTAGTGTTTTGAGTTGAAGTGTATGTGCCAGGCGGCACTTATTACATTTTCTTATATTATTCCGTATTAGTCTTATTGCTCTCGTAAAGGTTGTTAAAATTTCGCAATGTGTTAGTCTTACCTAGTCGCGGAGACTGGGTGTCATCATGACTTGTTCACAATTGGTGAACTAGGGTCGTGACATTTGGACGTTTTGGAATCGTTAGGCTTGGATTGAAGGGTGATTCATGATTTTAGCATTGTTTGATGTGATTCGACGGTTGGAATAAGTTTATATGATTTTTTAGGATTTGTTGGAATGTCTGGTTTAGGTTTCGAGGGCCTTGGGTGAGTTTCGGGTGCTTAACGGAAGTTGAATTGGACTTAGGAAAAATCTGAAGTTGGCCGAACCAATCATAATCACATGTGCGGAGCCGTAGAAGCGATTTGATGATCGTATATGCGGAAATAGGCCAATGCTCCAGGAAACGCATGTGCGGTTGAGTGACCGCTAATGCGGTTGAGTGACTGCTAATGCAGCACCGCATAAGCGGTTAATTGACCACAGATGCGGACCCAACCCGTTAAGTGACTTTCCCACCTGTGATGCCTTTTTCACAAGTATGGGACCATAGGTGCGCTCCCATGACAGTAGATGCGGTAATCGCTGGGTAAAAATATAAAATTTTGAGGGTTTGATTTCATAAGATGGAAAAACGATTTGGAGCTCGGTTGAGGGCAATTTCTCGAGGGGTTTTGAAGGAGAAACATTGGGTAACGATTTCTATATTGATTTTGATCTTAGAACATTAATCCATTGTTGTTTTCCTCTCCTAATTACGGAATTTGGGTGTAAAAGTTGTCAAATGGGAGAAAAGTTTCACAATTGAAAATCCGAGATTTGAGTGACATTTTGACATCGGATTTTGGTGATTTTTGTTTGAGTGTGTTCGTGAGTGATTGGAGGTTATGAATTTGTAAATTTTATCCAATTCCGATATGTGGTCCTGGGGGACTTTTTGGGCGATTTTCTTAATTTCGTGTGTTAGCTTCGAATTAATTAGTTAAATTAGTTACTTGAAGTTATATTTATATTATGTAATTACTTTGAATAGATTTGGGCCATTTGGAGTCGGGTACTCGTGGTAAGAACGTGATTTTGAGTTGATTGAGCTAGTTCGAGGTAAGTGGCTTGCCTAACTTTGTGTAGAGGAACTCCTCTTAGGATTTGGTATTATTGATATATGAAATGTCGTGTACGTGATGTGATGAGTGTGTACATGTGCTAAATATTGAAAATCCTATTTTCATTATGTAACTATAATTGGGTTTTCTTCCTTGTTGTACATTACTTATAATTTAAGCCTACTGTTAGTTTAGAGAAGCATGTCTAAGTGATTTAATTGCTCAAACTACTCTATTTGATTCTTTGCAGCATGCTAGGTTAGAAATATCTGTTCTTCATTGGTATGAAATTGGATAGTATTGAATATTCTTTGTGATGCTGTTGTGTGTTTACTTTGGGACTACGGGACGTTATCCCGGGTGATCCCCCTACTTGTTTACGTTGGGACTACAGATCAACATTCTGGTAGATCCCCCTGCACATTTATGATTGGGACTACGGGACAGCACCCGGTAGATTTCCCGTACTGGATATTTACTTTGGGACTACGGATTGGTATTCTAGGAGTTTCTCTTGCACATTTATGATTTGGATTACATGACGATATCCCGGGAGACCCACTAGACATTTATGTTTGGGACTACGGTGCGATATCCCGCCAGATCCCCTGTTGCTATTTCTGTGTACTGAGTTAGATTCTTTATGTAATTTTATTCGTTATAGACTGTTAGCATTTTAATTATATTGTCGTATTCTATACTGCTTTACCTTGTTTTTCATCTATAACTAGTAGGACCCTGACCTTCCTCATCACTACTCGACCGAGGTTAGGCTTGGCACTTACTGGTTACCACTGTAGTGTACTTATGCCCTTCACTGCACATGTTTTTCATGTGCAGATCCAGGTTCTTCGGATCAACCCTATTTCTAGTGAGGCGAGGCGATCTTTAGAGACTTCGATGTATATCTACCACGTCCACAGACTGAGGAGTCCCTCTCTATCTTGGGTTCTCTTGTTTCTACTTTTGTTTAGACTGTCTGGAGTTAGAACACTTGTATTTATTCAACAACTTGTGGTTTCATGAGATTTCGGGTTTTGGGAGTTGATTCAATTTGAGAGTTTATATTTGTATATGCTGATCGACATCTTAAACATTTTATTTACGTTTTATCTGCAGTTTTGGCTAGTTTTTTCTTTCATTTTCATTTTTCGCAATTTATTAGGCTTACCTAGTCGTAGAGACTAGGTGTAGTCATGACAGTTCATGAAGGGCGAACTTGGATCGTGAAAAGTTGGTAACAGAGCCCTAGGTTCATAGGAGTCATGAATCACAAGTCGGTTAATTAGAATCTCGCAGATCAATACAGATACGTGTGTACTTATCTACAATAGGCTTTGTAACTGTTAGGAAAATTCCACTTCATTTGATTTCCTTGTCGTGCGATATTTTTGATATCACAATTCTAAACCTCTGTCTTCTATTCTCTCATACATGGTGAGGACACGTGCTACCGGAGATAACCAGGCACCCACTCCCCATGCTAGAGCCGTTAGAGATTGGGGATGGGGTAGAGGCCAAGGATGCGCACCTGGTGCGCCCAGAGCACCCGCACAAGCTACCATAGAGGAGCCACCAGCAGCTCCAGCCAGAGTCCAGACACTTGATATGCCTACTGCTACTACTATTCCAGCTCTTCAGGAGACTCTTGCACAATTCGTGAGCATGTACACCACTCTAGCTCAGGCATGGTTGATTCCCCTTACTGCAGCCACATCCCAGGCCGGGGGAGGAGCACAGATTCCCACTGCCTACACTTTTGAGTAGCGAGTCTAGGTTGATCAGATCCTAAAGGTTATACCGGTACCACCGATAGCCCCAGTTCAGCCTGAGGACCGGACAATGACTTTCGAGGATGAGCAGCGCAGTCTTGAGAGGTTCAAGAAAGACAAGCCTCCTATATTAAGTGGTCTAGCATCAAATGATGCCCTCGGATTTCAAGAGGAGTGCTACCGTATCCTCCGCACTATAGGTATATCAGGATCAAGTGGGGTTTCTTTCACTGCCTTCTAGCTTCGAGGAGCAGCCTATATGTGGTGGCGTACTTTTGAGTTGGACAGACCAGCTGAGGAAGTTTCCCTAACTTGGACTCAGTTTTTAGATATGTTCTTGATCAAGTTTGTCCCTCATAGCCTCAGGGGCACATGGCGTGCAGAGTTTGAGCATTTTTGCCAGGGAACTACGACTATTTCGGAGTATGCTGTCTGTTTCACTAACTTGTCTAGGTATGCCCCAGCCTTGGTTTCTATAGTTTGTGAGAGAGTTCACCAGTTTATTGAGGCGCTCATTCCCAACATCAGGTCTAGCATAGCTCAGGAGTTGGATATGGATATTTCTTATCAACATGTGGTGCGCATTGCTAGGTGAGTAGAAGGTATGCATTCTCGGGATAGGGAGGAGAGGGAGGCCAAAAGATCTTGAGAATCAGGCCATTATTTTGGTGCCCGTGCTCCAGCTGCACTTCATCATGGTAGGGGTTATATGAGTCGCCTCGTTCATTCAGCTCTTCCAGCAGCAGGTGGTATTCCAACTCCTCATAGACCTTAAGAGTCTTATTATGCACCTCCAGTATCTAGTGAGCATCCTCCACGGGGTGCTTTCAGTGGTTAATCCAGCAGACCTGACCCAGCCAGACACAACCACCACGTTCTCCAAGAGCTTGTTTTGAGTGTAGTGACACATGCCATATGGTGAGGGATTTCCCAGACTTAGGAGGGGTGCACCTGCATAGACTTCTTAGCCGCAGCGTGCCCCGCATAGTTCCCAGGCTATGATTACAGCACCAGTTGCTACTTCACCTGCCCGGCCAGCTAGAGGTGGAGGTCGAGGAGGTATAGGTTGTCCTAGAGGGGGAGGCCATACCAAATATTATGCCCTTCCTACCCGTACTAAGGCTTTCACCTTCAATTATGTCATTACAGGTTTTATCCTAGTTTGTCATAGAGATGCATCGGTTTTATTTGATCCAGGCTCTACCTATTCTTATGTGTCTTCTTATTTTGCCCCATATTTGGGTGTATTTAGAGATTCTTTGAGTTCCCTTATTTATGTTTCTACTCGTATGGGGGATACTCTTGTTGTGGACTACGTTTATCGATCGTGTTTGGTTGCTCTTAGTGGTTTTGAGAACAAAGCTAATTTATTATTGCTCAGCATGGTAGATTTTGATGTTATCTTGGGCATGGACTAATTGTCGCCACATTATACTATTCTTGATTGTCACACCAAAACCGTGACGCTGGCTATGCCAGGTGTACCGCGAGTAGAGTGGAGGGGTACTATAGATCACACTCCTAGTAGAGTTATTTCTTTCCTTAAATCTCAGTGAATGATTGAGAAGGGGTGTGATACATATCTACCCTATGTGAGAGATGTTACTACTGATACTACTACAGTTGATTCAGTCCCAATAGTACGGGATTTCTCTAATGTGTTTCCAGCTAATCTTCCGGGGGCATGCCACCCTATAGAGATGTTGATTTTGGCATTGACCAATTTTAGGGCGCTTGGCCTATTTATATTCCTCTGTATCATATCTCTCCTCCTGAGTTGAAGGATCAGTTGTAGGAATTTCTTGGTAAGGGTTTTATTTGGCCTAGTGTATCACTTTGGGGTGCTCCTATCTTGTTTATGAAGAAAAGGGATGCTTCTATGCGTGTGTGCATTGATTATCGCCTGTTGAACAAAGTTACAGTGAAGAACCGGTATCCTTTGTCTCATATTGATGATTTGTTTGACCAGCTACAGGGTGCACGAGTGTTTTCTAAGATTGACTTGCGTTCAGATTACCATCAGTTGAAGATTAGGGAGTCAGATATCCCGAACACTACTTTCAAGACTTGGTACGGTCATTACGGGTTCCTTGTTATGTTATTCGGGCAGACCAATGTCCCAGCAACTGTCATGCATTTGATGTACAGTGTGTTTCATCCATATCTAGACTTGTTCGTCAATGCCTTTATTGATCATATTATGTTATTCTCCCAGAGTCAAGAAGATCATGAGCAACACCTGAGGACAATGCTTCAGACTTTGAGAGAAAAGAAGTTATATGCAAAGTTCTCGAAATGTGAGTTTTGGTTGGATTACGTGGTATTCTTGGGTCATGTGGTATCGAGTGAGGGGATAAAGGTAGATTCGAAGAAAGTGGAAGCATTGTAGAGTTGGCCCTGACCATCTTCATTTATAGAGATTCACACTTTTCTTGGCTTGGCGGGTTACTACCATCGATTTGTTGAGAGGTTTTCATCTATTGTAGCACCTATGACCAGGCTGACCCAGAAGGGTGCTCCGTTCCAGTAGATGGAAGAGTGTGAGGCGAGCTTCCAGAAGCTCAAGACAGCGTTGACTACAATCCCAATTTTGATATTTCCTACAGGTTTAGGGTCTTATACTATCTATTGTGATGCCTCGAGGATTGGCCTTGGAGCGGTATTGATGCAGGACCGTAGGGTGATTGCCTACGCGTCCATACAGTTGAAGGTACATGAGAAGAATTATCTTGTCCATGATCTCGAGTTAGCTGCTATTGTTCACGCCTTGAAGATCTTGCATCATTATTTATACGGTGTGCCTTGTGAGATTTATACTGATCATTGGTGTTTGTAGTATTTTTTCAAGCATAATGACCTTAATTTGTGCCAGAGGAGGTGGTTAGAGCTGCTGAAGGACTATGATATCACTATTTTGTATCACCCGGGCAAGGCCAATGTGATGGCCGATGCTTTGAGTCGTTGGGCGGAGAGTTTAGGGGAGTTTGGCTTATTTACCAACAGCAGAGAGGCCCATGGCGATGGATGTTCAGGCCTTAGCTAGCCAGTTTGTGATATTGGATCTTTTAGATCCCAGTCAGATTCTAGCTTGTGTGATTTCTCGATCTTCCTTATTTGACCGTATCAGAGAGCGTTAGTATGATGACCCTCATTTGCTCATACTTAACGATAAAGTTCTGCATGGCGATGCTAGAGATGTGACTATTGGTGATGATGCGGTATTGAGGATGCAAAGTCGGATTTGTGTACCCAATGTTGATGGGTTTTAGGAGTTGATCCTAGATGAGGCCCATTGTTTTCGGTATTCCATCCATCCGGGTGCCACGAAGATGTACTAGGATTTGACATATCACTATTGGTGGAGGCAGATGAAGAAAGATGTAGCTTGGTGCCTCAATTGTCAGCAGGTGAAGTATGAGCACCAGAGATCGGGTGGGTTGCTTCAGCAGATAGAGATTCCGGAGAGGAAGTGGGAGAGGATCTCCATGGTATTCGCAGTTAGACAGCCACAGACTTTGAGGAAATTCAATGCCATTTGGGTGATTGTGGATCGTCTGACCAAGTCCGTACATTTCATTCCTATGTGTAGTACCTATTCTTCGGAGCGGTTGTCAGAGATTTATATCTGGGAGATTGTTCGTCTGCATGGTATTCCAGTGTCTATCATTTCAGATAGAGGTACTCAGTTCACATCACGATTTTGGAGGGTCGTACAACATGAGTTGATTACTCGGGTGGAGATAAGCACATCATTTCACCCCCAAATGGATGAATAGTCCAAGCACACTATTCAGATTCTTGAGGATATGCTCTGTGCGTGTGTGATGGAGTTTGGAGGGTCTTGGGATTAGTTCTTGACACTAGTGGAGTTTGCCTACAACAACAGTTATCAACCCAGCATTCAGATGGCACCGTATGAGGCTTTGTATGGTAGGCGGTGTAGATCCCCGATGGGTTGGTTTGAGCCGGGTGAGGCTAGATTTTTGGGAACAGACTTGTTTCAGGATGCCTTGGAGAAGGTTAAGGTGATTCAGGATAGACTTTGCACAACCCAGTCCAGACAAAAGAGTTATGCGGACCGGAAGTTCGTCATGTTTCTTATATGGTTGGAGAACATGTCTTGCTTTGGGTTTCGCCTATGAAGGGCGTTATGAGATTTTGGAAGAAAGGGAAATTAAGTCCGATGTTTATTGGTACTTTTGAGATATTGTGGCGTGTTGGGGAGGTTGCTTATGAGCTTCCTTACCTCCCATCTTGGTAGAAGTTCATCCAGTATTTCATGTTTCTATGCTCCAGAAGTATCATGGTGATCCGTCACACGTGTTGGATTTCAGTTCAGTCCAGTAGGACAAAGATCTATCGTATGTTAATGAGCCAGTGGAGATATTGGATAGGCAGGTTCGAATGCTGAGGTCAAAGAATATTGCGTTAGTGAAGGTTTAGTGGCGGGGTCAGCAGGCCGAGGAGGCGACTTGGGAGATCGAGCAGGATATGCACAGCCGTTACCCTCATCTTTTCACTACTTCAGGTATGTCTCTATGCTCGTTTGAGGATGAACGAATGTTATAAGAGGGGGAGGATGTAACGACCCGACCAATAATTTTAAGAATTAATGCCCTTATCCCCTATTAACTGCATTCCCCTAATGGTTTTCGCTATTGTAAGTTTTCAGGAGGATTTGTTTTGAATTTCAAACTGTTTTGGGACACTTAGTCCCTCAATGAGAGTGTAAGCTTTAAAATTTGGGCTGTAGATGGAGCAGTATGAAGACGACCTCAGAATTGAATTTCATCGATTCCGTTAGCTCCGTTGGGTGATTTTGGGCTTACGGGCATGTTCGGATTATGTTTTGGGGGTCCGTAGCATATTTAGGCTTGAAATGCCGAAGGTTGAATTTTTGAAGTTTTCAGTTCAATAGTGAGATTTTGATACCGGTGCTGGACTCCGGTGCTGAGAATTGGATTAGTTCCGTAGGGTTGAATGTGACGTGTGTGCAAAATTTCAGGTCATTTGGACGAGGTTTGATAGGCTTTTTGATCGAAAGCGAAATTTGGAAGTTTTGGAATCCTTAGGCTTGGATTGCAGGGTGATTCGTGGTTTTGGCATTGTTTTATGTGATTCGACGGTTAGAACAAGTCTATATAATGTTTTAGGATTGGTTGTCATGTATGGTTGAGGTCCCGTGGGATTCATGTGAGTTTCAGGTGCTTAACGGAAGTTGAATTGGCCTTAGGAAAAATCTGAAGTTGGCTGAACCTGTCATAACAGCACCTGCGTGTGTGGGACCGCAAGTGCGGCGCTGCATAATTGACTTAATGATCGCAGAAGAGGAAATAGGCCAAGGCTCCAGGAACCGCATGTACAGCTGGGTGATCGCAAATATGGCACCGCAGAAGCGGTTAATTGACCGCAGATGCGGGTCCAGCCTGTTAAGTGACTTTCGCACCTGCGATGTCTTTTTCATAGGTGCGCTCCCATGACCGCAGATGCGGTAATCGCTGGGCAGAAATATGAAATTTTGAGGGTTTGAGTTCATAAGTTGGAAAAACGATTTGGAGATCGGTTGAGGGTGATTGCACGAGGGGTTTTGAAGGAGAAGCATTGGGAAACGATTTCTATCTTGATTTTGAGATTAGAAAATTAATCCATTGTTATTTTCCACTTCTAATTAAGGTATTTGGGGGTAAAAGTTGTGAAATGGGAGAAAAGTTCCCCAATTGAAAATCCGGGATTTGAGTGAGATTTTGGTAATTTTTGTCCGAGTGTGTTCGTGAGTGATTGGGAGTTCTGAATTTGTAAATTTTATCCAATTCCTAAATGTGGGCCCGGAGGACTTTTTGGGCTATTTTCCTAATTTCGCGTGTTAGCTTCGAATTCATTAGTTAATTAGTTACTTGAAATTATATTTACATTATGCAACTACTTTGAATAGATTTGGGCCATTTCGAGTTGATTGAGCTGGTTCGAGGTAAATGGCTTGTCTAATCTTGTGTGGGGGAACTCCCTTTAGGATTTGGTATTATTGATATATGAAATGCCTTGTACGTGAGATGACGAGTGCATACATGTGCTAATTGTTAAAAATCCTATTTTCATTAAGTAACTCTAATTTTGTTTTCTTCCTTGTTGTACATTACATGCAATTTAAGCCTATTGTTAGTTTAGGGAAGCATGTCTAAGTGAGTGAATTGCTCAAATTTCTCTATTTGAATTCTGTGCAGCATGCTAGGTTAGAAATATTTGTTTTTCCTTGGTATGAAATTGGATAGAATTGAATATTCTTTGTGATGCTGTTGTGTGTTTACTTTGGGACCACGGGACGATATATCGGGAGATCCCCCTATTGTTTACTTTGGGACTACTGATCGGTATTCCAGTAGATCCACCTGCACATTTATGATTGGGACTACGAGACAGCACCCGGTAGATTCCCCTTACTGGATATTTACTTTGGGGCGGCAGTTTCTCTTGTACATTTATGATTCGGACTACGGGAAGATATCCCGAGAGATCCTTTGTCAATTTACGTTTGGGACTACGGGGCGATATCCCGAGAGATCCCCTGTTACTATTTCTGTTTACTGTGTTAGATTCTTTTTGTAATTTCATTCGTTATAGACTGTTAGCGTTTTAATTATATTGTCGTATTCTATATTGCTTTACCTTGTTTTTAATCTATAACCAGTAGGGCTATGACCTTCCTCGCCACTACTCGACTGAGGTTAGGCTTGGCACTTACTGCGTACCGCTGTGGTGTACTCATGCCCTTTCCTGGACATATTTTTTGTGTGCAGATCCAGGTTCTTCGGCTCTTCCCTATTTCTAGTGAGGTGAGGCTATCTTCAGAGACTTTGAGGTATATCTTCCACGTCCGCAGACCGAAGAGTCACTCTCTATTCTCTCATCTAGCTTAGCCTCTCATGTTTCTACTTTTGTTTAGACATTCTGGAGTTAGAACAGTTATTCAATAGGTTGAGGTTTCATGAAATTCCAGGTCTTGGGAGTTGATTCAGTTTGAGAGTTTCTATTTGTATATGCCGAGTGGCATCTTAAACTTTTTATTTATGTTTTATCCGTAGTTTTGGCTTGTTTTATGTTTCTTTTTCGTTTTCCGTAATTTGTTAGGCTTACCTAGTCATAGAAACTAGGTGCCATCACGACAGTTCACGGAGGGCGAACTTGGGTCGTGACAACATCATATGAGGAATGTCATTTTACTAAGAATTAAGTTGCTAGATTTTTTTTAGATTAATTACAAAATTACCATTGAATTTGTATTTAAAAATCTACACTATTTTGAAATATTTAAACCAACATATCTCATTCATTATATGGTTAAATGGAGTGATTAAGAAACCTAAGTTGACTGGAATTTCATGAGGAACCCATTGAAGGCATCAAAAGAAAGTTTCAAGATTGTTTAGAATAAGAAACAAGGCAGAACAGTTGGGCATAAATACATAATATCGAAGGTTTGTTCATTTGGTCATATTTTGAGTTAGGGAGCTCGGATTTGGGTGATTTTGGAGGCGATTTTCACCACGGGGGGTAACTGTTCTATACCCGGCTTAGTTATATTTCATGAATCGATCTTAATTTTTTATATTTGATAGATGATTTCAAAGTGAAATTTGGGAGGTTTTGTCTAAAATTTCATAAAGTGATTTTTTGAGTTTTGAACATCTATTCGTAGTCGAATTTGAGTGAAAATAGTATGGTTTGACTCATATCGGAATGGATGTTCGGATTTTGTAAATTTTGTCGGATTCCAAGGTACGGGCTGGGGGTTGACTTTTGCGTTGACTTTTTAGTTTTCTTAAAACATCATCGCTTTATTATTCTAAATTGTTTCGTATAGTTTTATTTATGATATAAAGTTATTTTTGCTAGATTTGAGCCGTACAGAGGTTGTTTGGCATGAGAAAGTGAACAGGCTATATGTGGTATGTGACCGGTTTAGGTTATAGACTCTTTCTGTGCCTTTAATCGAATTGTGATGACGTGTGATATCTCTCATTTTTAATTTACTCTTACATATTCAATTTTACATTGTTAGCACTTATTATACCTCTTCCTTATTATTTTTCCCTTATATGCTTTAGTTGAAGTTATTGCCTTCCTTATAGTCTTGTTACCTCTTAATTATTGAGTCCCTTCCCTGACTCCGTGCCTATTTGCTACTTGTCTTAACTGTTTTACTTGCACACCTTAGTTGTCACGTGCTTTATTTGTCCTGTTTTTTTGTAATATTTGTTGCATTACTTTGATTATTATGCGTTTCCTTTATTGCTGTGTATTCATACCCTTTGATTGTAGAAATTCTTGCTAATTTAGTTATTAGATTGTTGTTGTTAATTTAAATTGCTTGTGGATCGAGTCGTGTGCCGCAACGGGTAAAATAAAGGAGGACTGTGATATTGAAATACATCGGGATTGGGTTGCACAACACAATGGGTGAAACAAGAGAGGATTGTGATATTGAAATACAGTGGGATCGGGTTACATGCCGCACGGGTGAAATAATGAAGGATTAAGATACTGATATATGATGATACAATAAGATCGGGTTGCACGCCGCAACGGTTTATGTACATAATACTTGATATTGCTTATTGATACTATGGTGGAATAAGGGAGGATTGTGATATTGATAAATGATGATACAGTAGGATCAGGTTGAGCGCCGCAACAGAACTGTTGTTGTTAAATGATGATATGGTAGAATAAGGGAGGATTGGTGTATTATACTTGCTATTGTTGTTATGTCCTGTGTGAGTCATGCATCTTACACGAACTAGTGTATTAGTTTAAGGTGTCAATCTGTGCTTCTGTGGTTACTTGATGAACTAATTTTCAAGTTGAATTTACTGTGCATAGTCATTATCTCATATCCTTCTGAGTTGTCTGTAATATAACGGCTTTAAATAAAAGAATTATTAACATGCTAACCTTATTTGACTCTTAAGTTAAAACTCGTCGTTTCATTCGGTACTTTACTATTCTTAATATTGTCATATTTCACTTTAATTGATTTCTCAACTTAAACTCTTTACCCTATCTGATGTATTTACTTTACTTAAAAATTGTTAATATGTTTTTATTTAACAAATTCTGTATTTAATTCAGTAGATTATCCGACGCTTTATATTAGTTGGAAAATGTTATTTTCTTCACCCAAATGATTTCTAAAATAAACTTATTTTCTCATTTGATTCCCTACTTTATTCCAGGTTGTTATTATGTCTTATCATATATAAATAAATCTCTTGAACATTTTAATTAGAATTTAACACGAGTACAAGGTACATGGTGGCATGTGGGTTTTGTCGTGCGAAAGTGATTTGAAAAAGAAATATGGGCACGAGGTGCCATACATGTAATATTTGAAAGTTGCGACCTGTGATTTGAGATTATAAGGAGTGGTACCTCGGGTAATTATTTTTGTAAATTGAGCATTAGGAACGATTTGATTGTTTGAGTTGTCATCTATTTCCTTTTACCTGTCTACTTCTTGTTGCTATTTGTGCTTTTATTATCTTTCCTATTGATTGTTAATTTGTGATCCTTCTGCTTTTGGTGTTACATTGAAGTTCTTTCTATTGTTAGCGTTAAGTTATATGCTACACAGGTTTTCATGTCTAGTAGGTGTCTTGACATGGCGTCGTCACTACTCTACCGAGGTTTGGCTTGATACTTACTAGGTACCGCTTTGGTGTACTCATGCTATGCTTATGAACATTTTTGTATAGATCCAAGTACTTTTGATTGAGTTGGGTTGAGACATATGCCTGTGCGGATGGAGACTTCAAGGTATACCTGCTTGACGTTCGTAGGCTCCGAAGTCACCTTCTATTGTATTTCATTTCTATTGTTTCCCATTACTCTGGAACAGTAATGTATTGTTATTTCTAGTGACTCTTAACAAAGCTTATGACTTGTACTATTGGTTTTTGGGATATTGTATCACGTTGAGATTGTTGGCTTACTAAAGAAACTTCCGTTTCATGCTTAATAGTTATTTGGTTAAAAATCAATTATTTAATCGGCAAGTGTTAGGCTTACCTAGTCTTAGAGACTAGGAGCCATTATGACATCCTATGGAGGGAAATTGAGATCGTGACAAGTTGGTATCAAAGCTCTAGGTTCATAGGCGCTACAAGTCATAAGCACGTCTAGTAGACTCTTGCAGATTGGTACAGAGACGTCTTTACTTATTTTTGAAAGGCTATGGAACTACTAAAAAATTACACTTCTTTCATTCCTTATTTTAGAGTCATTGATTCAACTTGAAGTGCATACCTTATATTCCTTTACATCCACTCATTCATGGTATTGCGCACTCGATATCATCTATGTGATGGCGGTTCGTAACTCTGTGGATGGGCTACTAGGAAACCAGGGATGCTCAAACATTGCGCAATGTGTTATCTAGATTGAGGATGCAAATGTATTGAGAGACTGGCCAGTTGTTCACGTGGGGTTGCATCGGATTCTAGCATTTGGTCGATAAGTACTAGATTGGGAAGATTTAATTGGTTGCCAAATCTTCGCGATCGTGGTAGGGTCACGAGGTGGATGATGATTTGTGGATACTGGGTGGTATTAGGGACTATGTGGTTCATATGAGATTTCTACTTAGTGAAAGGTACATATTATCATTAAAGGAACTAGAGGAAGTAAGTTTGACTATAACGAGGATGGACGTGCGCTTAGACCGAAAAGGACTTAAAGAAGAGTAAGCAAAAGACAGTATAATGAATTTAACAAGAAGTGTCCCTTTCGGGGCAGAAAGAAGGACTTATCTGGAGTGCATGCAGACTTCAATAGACATGACATTCTTCTTGGACTGGATACCCAATCTGCACAATCATCCAATCTCTTATAAACCCAACATAACTCCTGTCTTAAAACCGAGAAACCTTGCCAGGACTTTATCAGTGCCGATGGTTGTAGGGAATTCCTTCTTTTTGATCAATGGTGCCATATGCAGGTTTTCGCCAATGGACCTCTCTCATTTCTCTTCTTGTCGTCGCCTTATAGTGCTCTTTGTGAGTTTTTACTAACAAGACTCTCTCATTTTTTAGTTTCTCTGCTCACCATCGCCTTACACTGCCCGTGTGGGTTTTCACCAACAATACTCTCTCATTTACTTATCTCATTTTGATTGCATCGGATCAAAGTAGTTGCATTCTCCCATCCTTGAACATTCTCACTATTTGATCGGAAGAACTTGAACAGGGTTTGGGGTAAAAATAATTTGGATCGAATTAACTTTGGAACCATTCAAGCAAAATCATTGTCGAACAATTATAACATCTGCCCTAGTTTCACTTTTGGGGGAATTTGGATTTTCGTTTTGGTGTGACTGAACCCCAGAGAAAGGCTGCCAACGTATCCTTTCCGAATCAAGTCGAACGTAGTTCAGGAAAACTTTGTTTTTGATTCTTTTTTTTTATTTTTTTTATTATGTTTTTTACAATTTTTTTCAGGTTCCAAAGAGGGTAATCAAAAAAACGTAACCGGCTCAAAGGGTTAGCAAAGGGTTGAAGCGTTTGGGGTAGCGAGAATAAAAATCTTCATATCCCAATCAAAAAATATCGGTGCCGCAAAAAGGGTTAAACGTAATACCTTTTGACTACGTCTACATTGACACTTGTTTCAAGGTCATTTCCTTCAATATCTCCCAAGTACAATGCCCCTTTCGGCGACAATTTTCTTATTATATATGGGCCTTTCAAATTCAGAGTAAATTTTCCTTTTGATTCTTTGTGATGTGGGAGAATATGTCTCAAAACGAGTTGCCCCACTTCAAAGTTTCTGAGCCGTACTTTCTTATTGTAGGCACGGGCGATTCTTTGTTGATAAAACTGTCTGTGGCAAACTGCGGCCATCCACTTTTCATCTATCCGGGTTACCTGTTCTAGATGGGTCTTGACCCACTCATAATCCTCAATCTTATCTTTGACGATGATTTAAAGAGAAGGAATTTCAACTTCTGCAAGTATTACGGCTTCGGTGTCATAAATCAATAGATAGGGTGTTGCTCCAACTGATATCTGTGTAGTGCGATATCCCAACAATGAAAATGGTAGCTTTTTGTGCCATTGTCTAGAACTTTGGATCGTCTTCCTAAGAATCTTCTCAATGTTCTTGTTTTTTGCTTCAATGAAACCATTAGCCTTGGGCCTATAAGTGGTAGAATTACGATGCGTGATCTTGAATTGTTTGCATACTTCCCTTGTCAATTAACTATTCATATTTGCAGCATTATCCATAATGATAGTTGTAGGAATACCAAAACGGCAGATGATGTTAGAGTGCACAAAGTCTATCACTGCTTTCTTAGTGATGGGTTTGAGGGTGACTGCGTCAACCCTCATTGTGAAGTAGTCAATGGCAAGCCCTATGAATTTATGCCCATTTGAAGCTTTTGTCTCGATTAGCCCAATGACTCCATACCCCAATCAACGAATGGCCATGGTGCTGACATAGGATGAAGTTCTGAAGGTGGTGTATGAATCAGGTCATCATGTACCTAACACTGATGACCCTTTCGCACAAAACTGAAGCAATCCTTTTCCATGGTAATGTAGTAATACGCTGCTCGAAGGATTTTCTTTGCCAGGACGTATCCATTCATATGAGGTCCACACACTCCTACGTGTACTTCATTCCTGATTCTTCCGGCCTCTTGGGCATCCACGCATCTTAGAAGGTTCAGATCCGGAGTCCTTTTGTACAAAATCTCTCCGCTCAAGAAAAAAGCCACTAGAAAGCCATCTAATGGTTCTCTTTTGGTCTCCATTGGCTTGCTCGGGATATTCTTTTGTTTTCAAAAATCTCTTGATATCATGATACCATGACTGGACATTTGGTTCTACCTTAACTGTATTGCAGTAACCATGCCTTTCTCAAATTTGGATTTCCAATGGGTCAATGTGGACATTGCCTGGATATGGCAATATTGAGGCCAAAGTAGTGAGTGCATCGGCTAACTCATTGTGAAAATGAGGAATGTACCTGAACTCGGCTGACTTGAACCGCTTTCTAAGATTTTCCACATGTTGGTTGTATGGAATAAGCTGGACAACCCGAGTTTCCTATTCAACCTGAGCTTGTAGGATAATCAAGTCTGAATCTCCCATGATTAACAATTCTTCAACATCTTAGTCGATTGCCATGTTCATTGTCTAGAACTCTGGATCGTCTTCCTAAGAATCTTCTCGATGTTCTTGTTTGTTGCTTCAATGACACCATTAGCCTTGGGCGTATAAGTGGTAGAAGTACGATGCGTGATCTTGAATTGTTTGCATACTTCCCTCATCAATTAACTATTCATATTTGCAGCATTGTTCGTAATGATGGTTGTAGGAATACCAAAATGGCAGATGATGTTAGAGTGCACAAAGTCTATCACTGCTTTCTTAGTGATGGCTTTGAGGGTGACTGCTTCGACCCTCTTTGTGACGTAGTCAATGGCAAGCCATATAAATCTATGCCCATTTGAAGCTTTTGGCTCGATTAGCCCAATGACATACATACCCCAATCAACGAATAGCCACGGTGCTGATATAGGATGCAGTTCTGAAGGTGGTGCATGAATCAGGTCATCGTGTACCTAACACTGATGACACTTTCGGACAAAACTGAAGCAATCCTTTTCCATG
Organism: Nicotiana glauca; assembly: GCA_026770625.1. Taxonomy (NCBI): domain Eukaryota; kingdom Viridiplantae; phylum Streptophyta; class Magnoliopsida; order Solanales; family Solanaceae; genus Nicotiana; species Nicotiana glauca. Next base: position 33,759 of record MU685431.1, read on the forward strand.
GTCATGTAGTAATACGCTGCTCGAAGGATTTTCTTTGCCAGGACGTATCCATTCATATGAGGTCCACACACTCCTACGTGTACTTCATTCCTGATTCTTCCGGCCTCTTGGGCATCCACGCATCTTAGAAGGTTCAGATCCGGAGTCCTTTTGTACAAAATCTCTCCGCTCAAGAAAAAAGCCACTAGAAAGCCATCTAATGGTTCTCTTTTGGTCTCCATTGGCTTGCTCGGGATATTCTTTTGTTTTCAAAAATCTCTTGATATCATGATACCATGACTGGACATTTGGTTCCACCTCAACTGTATTGCAGTAACCATGCCTTTCTCAGATTTGGATTTCCAATGGGTCAATGTGGACATTTCCTGGATATGGCAATATCGAGGCCAAAGTAGCGAGTGCATCAGCTAACTCATTGTGAAAATGAGGAATGTACCTGAACTCGACTGACTTGAACCGCTTTCTAAGATTTTCCACATGTTGGTTGTATGGAATAAGCTTGACATCCTGAGTTTCCTATTCACCCTGAGCTTGTAGGATAATCAAGTCTGAATCTCCCATGATTAACAATTCTTCCACATCTTAGTCGATTGCCATGTTCATTGTCTAGAACTTTGGATCGTCTTCCTAAGAATCTTCTCGATGTTCTTGTTTGTTGCTTCAATGACACAATTAGCCTTGGACCTATAAGGGGTAGAATTCTGATGTGTGATCTTGAATTGTTTGCATACTTCCCTCATCAATTAACTATTCATATGTGCAGCATTGTCGGTAATGATAGTTGTAGGAATACCAAAACGGAAAATGATGATAGAGTGCACAAAGTCTATCACTGTCTTAGTGATAGCTTTAAGGGTGACTCCTTCAACCCTCTTTGTGAAGTAGTAAATGGCAAGCCATATAAATCTATGCCCATTTGAAGCTTTTGGCTCGATAAGACCAATGACATCCATACCGCAATTAACGAATGGCCACAGTGCTGACATAAGATGCAGTTCTGAAGGTTGTGCATGAATCAGGTCATCGTGTACCTAACACTGATGACACTTTCGGACAAAATTGAAGCAATCCTTTTCCATGGTCATGTAGTAATACGTTGCTCGAAGGATTTTCTTTGCCAGGATGTATCCATTCATATGAGGTCCACACACTCCTACATGTACTTCATTCTTGATACTTCCGGCCTCTTGGGCATCCACGCATCTTAGAAGGTTCAGATCTGGAGTCCTTTTGTACAAGATCTCTCCGCTCAAGAAAAAGCCACTAGAAAGCCATATAATGGTTCTCTTTTGGTCTCCATTGGCTTGCTCGGGATATTCTTTTGTTTTCAAAAATCTCTTGATATTATGATACCATGACTGGACATTTGGTTCCACCTCAACTGTATTGCAGTAACCATGACTTTCTCAGATTTGGATTTCCAATGGGTCAATGTGGACATTGCCTGGATATGGTAATATCGAGGCCAAAGTAGCGAGTGAATCGGCTAACACATTGTGAAAATGAAGAATGTACCTAAACTCGACTCGCTTGAACCACTTTCTAAGATTTTCCACATGTTGGTTGTATTGAATAAGCTTGACATCCCGAGTTTCCTATTCACCCTGAGCTTGTAGGATAATCAAGTCCGAATCTTCCATGATTAACAATTCTTCCACATCTTAGTCGATTGCCTTGTTCATACCCATAATGTAGGCTTCATACCTGGCAGTGTTGTTGGTGCAGAATAACCGCAACCGGGCTGTGGCTGGATACTGATGACCAGTGGGTGAGATCAAGATTGCCGCAATGCCGACACTTTTTTCGTTCATAGCTCCATCGAAGAACATTTTCCAAGCATTGGTGTTTTTTGAAATTATCTCGACTGTGTTTACTTTCTCGTTCGAAAATTAAGTACTCAGAGGTTGATATTCATCATCAACGGGATTTTCAGCTAGGTGATCCGCTAAAGCTTGGGCTTTCATTGTCGTGCGGGTGACATAGATTATGTCAAATTCGGTGAGCATGATTTTCCATTTCGCTAACCTCCACATGGGCATCGGCTTTTGGAATATGTACTTCAAAGGATCCATCCTGGTAATGAAATAAGTGGTGTAGGTCAACAAATAATGCCTAAGCTTCTGAGTGATCCAAGTTAGAGCGCAACAAGTCCTTTCCAACAAAGTGTATTTGGCTTCATAATTGGTAAACTTCTTGCTCAGATAGTATATCGCTTGTTTTCTCTTTCCGGTCACATCATGTTGCCCGAGAACGCATCTGAAGGAATTCTCTAACATTGTCAAATACAAAAACAAAGGCCTTCTAGGTTCGGGTGGGACCAAGACCGGCGGATTCAACATATATTCTTTGATTTTGTTGAAAGCTTCCTGATATTCATTTGTCCATCTAATTGCCGTATCTTTCTTCAACAACTTAAATATGGGTTCAGATGTGGAAGTCATCTGAGCGATGAATCTGCTGATGTAATTCAACCTTCCCAACAGACTCATAACCTCTTTGTTGGTTCTTGAAGGGGGCAAATCCCGAATAGATTTTATCTTTGTTGGATCTAGCTCGATGCCCCTCTGACTGACTATAGATCCTGAGAGTTTCCCAGACGGAACTCCAAATGCACAATTAGCTGGATTTAACTTCAAGTCATACTTACGCAGACGCTCGAAGAACTTTCTCAGATCCTGAACATGGTCGTCTTGCGTTCTGGATTTAATGGTCACATCGTCCACATATACCTCAATTTCTTGGTGCATCATGTCATGAAAGATGGCAGTCATAGCTCTCTTGTAAGTTTCCCCGGCATTTTTTAAACCAAAAGGAATGACCCTGTAACAATAGGTGCCCCAGGGTATGGTGAAGGATGTCTTTTACGCATCTTCTTCATCCATCAAGACTTGATGATATCCAGCATAACAATCCACGAAAGACTGTATCTCATGTTTGGCACAATTGTCAACAAGGATGTGGATGTTTGGAAAAGGGAAATTGTGTTTGGGACTTGCTTTGTTCAGATCTCGATAGTCAACACACACTCAAGTTTTCCCATCTTTCTTTGGAACTGGAACCACATTATCCAACCATATGGTGTATCGGACCGCTCGGATCACCTCTGCCTTTAACTGTTTGATGACCTCTTCTTTGATCTTGTCACTGATGTCAGTTTTGAACTTTCTTTTCTTTTGTTGGACAGGGGGATAATCGGGGTGGGTTGGCAATTTATGTACCACTAAATCAACACTCAATCCTAGCATATCATCATAGGACCAGGAAAACACGTCTTTAAACTCGAACAAAAGTTGGATCAATGCATCCCTAGTTCTTTCATCTGTGTGAATGTTTATCATGGTTTCCTGGACCTCTTCTGAAGTACCCAAATTAACCGTCTCTGTTTCATTTAAGTATGGTTTAGGTTTATTCTCAAATTGTTCCAGTTCTTGATTTATTTCCCTAAAAGCCTCATCTTCATCATATTTTGGTTCTTGACTTATTATTTCAGAATTAGACAGCATGCTATGATCAGGGCATGAAGTTCGCAAGCATGTCATGTTACTTAAGTCCACATTATTAGAATTGAAAAGAAGAAATAAGAAAGTAACAAAAATCAGAAAGAATAAAGAAAAAGATTCATAGACGATGAAATATTGATTTCATTTCATTGAATATGAAGATAGAAGGGTTTACATTAGAATTTTAAAGACAATAAACTAAAAGAAACATTCGAGTTACACCCTAGAATAACTCGAAATGCAGAAAAGGTGGCAAGACTGGACTATCGGGATTCTCGCCTGACTGGGAACGGAGTAGCCTTCTAATTTTGTAGCTTGGCATCGGGCCCCATAAATTGCACCTCGGCAATGTTCGAGCCTTCACCCGACTGTACCATACGAGCTTCATATAACATTTGCCTAACAGCTCCACATATGTCCTCAATTTCCACGGTCGTGGAGGCCTCATCATTATCTTCTTCTTCTTCTTCTGTGTACTTTGGCTTGATGAATTTTTTGGAGACTTACGGGACCGGCTGAGGCAACACCCAACCATTGCTCTTTCGCTCATTTGCCCATGTTCTCGTTGGCCGCTAAAGTGATAGGTTCTGTGATACCTTGCAATGATTCCCCGAGCCCCTTCCTGGGCTTATAACCGTTATTGATCATTTTAGTAGCAACCATGATTGACGCATTTGATAGAAAGGGTTGAGGACACGGGTTTCCTTCCTCATATTGATCTGCAACTGCAACCACAACCTTAAAAGCCTGATAGACTATGTGCTCGCTGCCTTCCCTAGCCTCAAGACATGGGACCGATGGGTCCCTGTAAATTGATTGCTCGTCCTCTCCATGGACCACGATTTCCTGATATTCGTGTTCAAATTTTGCCATTTGGTGGAGAGTAGAAGGTACGGCCCCTGCAGCATGGATCCAAGGTCTTCCTAAGAGAAAATTATAAGAGATTTCCATGTCCGTGAACTGTAACATCATTTCGAAATCCAAAGGACCGATAGTCAAAATCAAATCAATCTCCCATATTGTGTCTTTCTTGATTCCATCAAAAGCACGCACACAAACGTTGTTAATCAATCTCCCCTATTGTGTCTCTTTTGATTCCATCAAAATCACGCACACAAACGTTGTTAGGCCTGATTCTTTCAGTCCTAATTTCCATTATTTGCAAAGTTGAGAGAGGGCAGATGCCAACCCCAGATCCGCCATCCAGCATGACTCTTTTCACATAGTATTGTTCACAGTTAAGTGTCAAATGAAGGGCTTTGTTGTGGGCAGCCCCTTCTGGGGTCAAGCCATTTCTGCTAAGTGAAATCCGGTTCACTTCGAAGAATCATTCCGCCATATTTTTGAGTAGCTCAACAGTGGTCTCAATCAGAATATATGCTTCATTGAGGGTCTTTATCAACACTTTTTGATGTTCAGTCAAGCTTATCAGTAGAGACAAGAGCAAGACTTCCGGAGTTGGTCAATTACCTCGTAGCTTGTAGATTTCATTTTTGGGAAGAATTCCTATGCTTCTTCGGCACTAACTGGCTTTTAGAGCCGAAAACGCTTCTGCTTGGCGTTGTTCACTTCTTCCAGATTGAGTTACTTCCCATAAGGGTTGGTTTCATTTACTTCCCCTATGATTTCTTTCCCCTTGTACATCACAATTGCTCTGTTGTAGTTCTAGGGGACTACAATGTGGTCTTTCATGGGCCTTTGTAGTGTGAGACTAATGATCGCGGGCTCATTCAGCCTGGATGGAATTACTGGTCCCCGCACCACATAAGTCCCTTTGGGCACATACATCTTAGGTTCCCTATTCTGCTTGAACCTTTCAGGAGGACTCAATGACAATTGTTCTTTCCTGCGAGCCTAGGAACATAAAGAATGGCATCTTTAGGGGGTGTTGCCCCTGTTTTGGTTTCCATTGTCATTTCTTCACTTCAAGGAGCGGAGTTACTCTTCGTCTCCCCCTTGTCATGCTTTGCATCCGCCTTTGGCTTCCTTTCAACATTGGTGATGACAGTGATAGCTTTTAGAGCCGGGTTGACGGGGGGTTTCTCAAACTTAAAGCCACCATCACCACTTCTTTATTCTTCTCTTTTTTTGCTACACCTCCATACCCACTCTGGATTTCTTGGGACGTAGCTCTTATAGCAGACTGGCTCAATATGTGGCCTGTCTTCAAACCATTTTCGACTATCTCCCCAAATTTGATAGCCTCAGCAAATGACTTTCCCGTTGCAGACATCATATTATAGAAGTAGTCAGCCTCTTGGGTTTGTAGAAAAACACTGACCATCTCGGTCTCATCCATCGGGGGATTCACCCTGGCCGTTTGTTCGCGCCATTTAATAGCATATTCTCGAAAACTTTCCGAAGACTTCTTTTTGAGAATAGACATGGAAATTTTGTCTGGAGCTATGTCTATGTTGTACTGAAATTGCCTGACAAAATCTCGAGCCAAATCATCCTATATGTGCTAGCGAGATATGTCTTGATCCATGTACCACTCGGATGCAATGCCAGCTAGACTCTCTCCAAATAAGCCATTAGTAGCTCTTTTTTTCCGCTTGCCCCTCTCAGTTGATTGCAATACCTCTTGAGGTGGGCTATGGGGTTTACGTGCCCGTCATACTTTTCGAACTTGGGGGTCTTAAAACCGTTGGGTAAATGCACATGTGGGAACATATATAAATCAGTGTAGGACACGCTCTTTTGGCCACTTAAACCTTGTATATTCTTTAGGCTTTGTTCCATGCTTCTCATTTTTCGAGTGATTTCCTATTGCTCGGGATTCTTTGTAGCTCTCTCTTTCCCTACAATAAACTTATACCGGGGTTGTTGAGGTTGAGAATTGGTGGTGAAATGGGCAGTGTCTGGTGGAAAAGATGGTACTTAGAAGGTAAAGGATGTTGGATCGAAGCTTGGTCTCAGCAAGGTTAGATGTGCCGTAGCCGAAGTTGGCGGTGCAGTAAATATGTTAGAGGCCACTCCCAAAATCACCTGGGGGCGAACCTCATAAGGTGTTCCTGTGAAGTGAGTTGGGATGATAGGGTATCCAAGTGGGGTGTTTGGGTAACTTATTGGGATGTTGGAAGTTCTGCTTGCTCTGGGAAGTAGCTCGGGGAAATCAGGTGTGGTACTTGTCGGTTCTCTACCGTTGGACAAAGTGTCCCACATTTCCAACATGCGGAGGCACAATACCCTATTATCTTGAGCAGTCGCTGATTCTGATGTTGGGATAGCCGATATCGGGCTATCCTCTGGGATGGGAATTGTTGGTAGATGACCCTCTAACGACATTTCGACACTCCCCTTGGATCTTGTAAAGTAATGGTGCGAAGCCAGGTTACCACAAAACAAACCACCTTAAGACAGAACCTGATCTCAACATCAGACACAACAAAACCGTTAGCTTGAGGCAATTAACACATATGAATCACACTATGAGGGATGTGATGCACCCATGCAGTTAAATGTGTTTCTACATGTTTTGCAATGGTTGTGTGTCTCATCCCGGTTTTGACTAACTCTTTTAAACATTTGCCTTTTTTTCATTTTGGCGCTCTTATTTTTGCTCTCTATCTTTCACTCTTTCGCATTGTTTTCTCTCTTATTCTTGTTTTTATCTCTTTTTGTGTAATTCTCTCTTTAGAGTTATTTAAAACCATGACTGGATTCGATGGGGATTGCCTACGTATCACGACACTGCGTGAATCAGATCATCACGTAGTTTAGCCTTTTCATTCTCGATGGTGGTTAGATTTTTCTTCAAACTGATGACTTTTCTATCATATTTCCCTTTTAATTGTCGAACAAACTCTGCCCATCCCTCGACGTTCTTTGCCAACTGTGCCCGAGCTCTTGCTAAACTGCGTTCGGATTTTTCTAAATCATCCCCGTACTCACATATTTTCTTACTAAGGCCATTAATGAGTATTTCATCTGCTCGGCTTCTTTCTAGATTCTCAGCTAACTTCTTCCTTTGGTATGGGCTTCGAGGACTTCATTTTGGACTAAATTTTTCTTCTTACCCACATCTACAATCACTTGCACTTCACTATCGAACTTAAGGTCTCTGATTTGACCTTACAATCTGATTATGCTGGCCCAGTATTCATTTTCTTTTGTCAACCACTCCCACTATTCTTCTGATGCTTCAACAAATTTTGGGAGGTGGGATCGTTTAGCTGGCCTTCCAAACTCAACATTACTTTTGTATCAAGCGAGGTAACCTGATGAGACTTCACCTTTGGATAGATCGTGTACTCAGTTATTTTCCGTCAAGTATTGGCACTCACTCCAAATCTGGCGAACCACTGCTTCGTGAAACTGGCCATCTGAATAGATCTTGACCACATGAAGGCTAAGGTCTTTATCCTTGGGAACTATTTGACATCTCCCTAGCTATCTCTAAACCCGATACATGGCATAAGGCTGGACACTTGTAAGACCTATCAGGAGAAAGTGAGGACCGGTGGCTGGCATCTATATGATTTCATCAATAGGAAGCCAACCCAACGTCCATTCTATCTGATTTGCCGTGACGGAGCGGATGCAAGATATCCATTCTGCGACCCCTTCTGGCATGTTGAACCCGTCGACCCTTGTATAAAACTCCTCTATGAAACTTTCCTCTGTAGACCTATAGTTCATGTGCTGAGGACGATGATATATATGCTCAATCATCCACATTTTTAGCAACAAGTTGCACTCTTCGTAAAAGTCTACTCCGGCTTTGCAGGCCGTGAGAGCTCGGAATATTTTAGACATTATCATGGGTGCGAGGGTGCTTTCGGCATTGGTAAGAAAAGTGTTGACGACCCCGGCTACTCGTACATCGATATTCCAGTCCTTCCTTGGAACACTAGAAGACCCAAAAATACCACCATGAAAGCGAATCATCTATGCTCTTCCTATTTTAGTCGATTCCCTTTACTGAAAATTTTGCTCTCCGGGTTTTCAAATCCCCCTATGTGTCTGTACCGTTGATATATGAACTGTGGAGTAGACAACCCAGCCGCTAAATCTGTATATTGGACCACCCTGCTTATCTTTACTAAATCAAGAAACTTGTGAGGGGTGACGACCCTTGGGGCGACCAGGTATTTATGTCTTAAAGTTTCGGTACTCGCAACATAACTGACTATCGCTTACAAAGTGGGTGTGAGTTCAATGTCCGACAAATGAAACACGTTGTGAGCTGATCCCAAAATGTAACTAGTGCTTTTATTATGTCTCCTCTAGGTCTGATCTTCAATAAACCGGTGAGACCTCCCAAGTAATGTTTGACCACATCTCTTCCTGATTTACCCAGATCTTCCCACCACATGTACAGTTCCAAAGGAATCTTGGTCATGACCTTCATAGGCACGTTTTGACTTGTGCTCATTCTGCACATTTAAATTAAGGTGATTGGTTTAAAATAAAGCTAATTTTATAAAAGAGGTCAATTTTGCAAAAAATTAAATAACACGGCTACTTTTACAAATACGGCCCTTCAGCACTTTGAAAAGGAAGATTTTAGGGTTGTGCTTGCTAGGTTGCCAAAATTTTGACAAGGAAACCTTCGGTGGCTATTTTTGCAAAAACAACCTTCCGGTGCCTTATCGGAGCGTTTGGCTTATTTAGACAAAAACGTCGTTACCCAATTTATTTTGACAATAAATGAAGAGATTTTCAAATTTTGGGTTATTTTTGCAAAAGCGGGGCTGGACCTGATGGGGGTTGCCCTACGTATCCCACATCCGGTGAGAATTGAACCTGCATAGTTCGGTCAATTTTGATATAATGAAATGTTTTGAAACCATTTTCCTTTCCTTTTTCCCTTTCTCTCTTTTCTTTCAAAATTTTGGCAGAGTTTCAGTATATTTTGGACACCAGGTTTTTTCAAAAGGCGGGTAATTAGCTCTCTCATGCCTCAATTTTATTTTTTCCAATTTCCTCCTTATTCTAGCAACCGGTCAACATGCATACCGAAGCAAATAATTGTACGAGTAGCACGTAAAATGCATCTGGATGGTCTTTTGATTCTGGGGTCCACCTGTCCTTGACGGACCCAACCCATGTGTTGAGTTCCCAAAGTCAAATGCACATGATGCAACCAAACGTTCCTACTAGGGAATCGGTATGAGGCCGAGTTATTCTAAGTTAAAACCTGGGTATATTGTTCTAGACTTGGTGTACCCGAGCGGAAAACTCGAGCTGAGGAGGGGGCTACATACTGGGAACCAAAAGGCCATTCGGCTTTGTAACTTGTCCGAGCCTATTTCTTATTTAAGATATGACACTAACAAAAAGAGGAGTCATGCCAGCGTGCACATCCCCGAAGATGAGAAAAGAAGAGTTTCGTAATAGTTTATATACAATTTAAATAATATCAAAACGGTAAAAAGCGTCATTTAGCACATTAGGCTCAAACATGTGAAAATCAGATAATAAATAAAGCCAAGTATAACAATTATTCTAAGCTCTAATTCTTGAACCATGAACCAAAGATTCTGGGTTCTTATCCCCAACGGAGTCGCCAAAGCTGTCGCACCTCCTTTTTACCACCCAAGGGTATATAAGGGAGTTTTTCTATTTAAAGTGGCATTAATTGAAATGGAATTAATTAATTTATTAGAGTAGCCACTTGGAATAGTTTAATTGGTGTCCCAAGTCACCGGTATATTTTAAATCCCAATTTTAATTTTTATTTTTAAAGTCTGCGAACCAGAAATTCTAAGTAAGGAATTCTATTTACCCTGGAGAAGGTGGTAGGCACTCCCAGGTACCGTGGTTCTAGCACGGTCGCTTAAACTATTAATAATTATCCTATTATCTGATTTACTACATGTTTTAAACCTACTGTGTGTTGATACCCAATTTTTTTTCAATATAATTTTTATACACAAAATACTTTCAAAGTAACATGTACATGCTATATAAGCATGTCCAGGTGCTTTGGTATGTTCCCCTAATTTTTAAAAGATTTCAAATTAATTTATTGTCCATTTTAGCAATACAAAATCAATAATTATTTCCAAAATCATCAATTTTGGTGGATAATTTATTTTATTCCCCTATTGATGCTAAAATATAGTTAAGGTAATTTATATATATATTTACAAATTTATTTGGTATTTTGAAGCTAAATTGCATTAATTGCAATTCTAGCCTATTTTAAGATTTAATAGTATTTTATAGTTGTGAAATTGGTTCCAACATTTTAAAATTAATAATTATGTATTATTAATTGACTCAGTACCTTTAATTTATTTTCAGAAGTCCTTTACTATTTTTATAAAATAAGAAAGGAAAAAACTGGCTATTTAAAAACTGGCCGCATCTCATTTCAATTGCAACCCATTTGGTATTACAATTACAACCTAAATTAACCCCTTAATTGACCCAATTTCAAACCCAGTTTCGGACCATCCCAATCCCAAATTACCCAGTCCAATTCCAATTCAACTCGACCCTTGACCCACTTATCCAACCCGCCTGGTCCCCCATTCAATCTAGGCCATTTATCTAAATGATCAACGGCCACATTCCATTCTTACCTTTTTTAATCCCCCAACCCTAACCTAATCCCCTCATTTCGAATAGGCAACCACCTCTAAACACGCATCCCTCTCTCAAACTCTCTCGAAGGTTCCTGGAAACCTAGGCTCTCTCATCCTCTCCGACCACAACCTCACCGGAATCCATGGCTTTTCAGGCCATGGATGACATATACTCACCTCCTATCACCCTTATGTGCCTGATACTTGAAGGTTTGAGGCCAGACCTCAAAGGTCTTTACTTAGACATTTGCCGACTCGAGGTTTCTGGTCATCTCCGGCCTTGCTCTGTCATATCCTAGCCTTCTGAGTCTAATTCCGACCTTCTCCGACACTGATCGGTGACTTTTCCAAGCCTTTCTCATTCTAGGGTTCTGCTGAAACCCTAACCTTTTGAGGGTTTCTCCGATTCTTTTTAGATATGTTGTGTATCTATGCTCTACTTGAGTTTTCAAGCAATTTCCCTAATGTTTCTTTTAAAAATTACTTTTCAAACACCTTCTTTTCCGATTTATGGTTTTCTGAAATGTTAAGTATTTTTATGATTTTTTTTTCTTTGTTATTCGTGTGTTTGCCTCTGCTGTGTTCTCCTATCACCTTTTGTATGCCTCTCTTACTGTGTTTTCTATTATTGTCGTGTAGATTTTTCTACTGTATTTTTCACTATGTTCTTATATGTTTATCGTACTGTGTTTTCCTATATGCTTTTCTGCTATACTTTCCTGGCGATTCTTGTGTTCTTCTACTATATTTTCCTTGCTAAGTTCTTATGTTTATTTGTTTTCCTTCTACTGAACCTTATTTAAGGTTCTTCTAAGCATGCTTTTTCTATTTGTTCTTATCAGTATTTTGCCATTGTGTTCTTTGAATCCTTCTACTGTGATTTCCTGTTGCTTTGCTATCATGTCTCATGAGTTCTGTTGCTGGAGAAAGCATGGTAGAAGCTTCAGTTTTTTCTCTGAAACCTCTATACATATTTTGATCCAATTGCTTGCTCTCTCTTCGTGATTTGCCTAAACTAGGGTTCTTATTTCAAAAACCCCAACTCTTTTAGGACAATTTCGGAGTTTCATATGATTTTGACTTTTGATAAACTCTTCTAAACTGTGTTACTGGATTTTATGTTGATTTACACGACAATCTTCTTTCATACTCACACGCTCCTTATATATGATGAATTTTCCTCTAATTGGTTTTCAAATTTTGCAATTAGTATAAGCTTCCTTCTGAATATAGTTTGATTGATTTTCTTTCTATCTTTTACTTATTCCCTAGGTGATTTGGCTTAGGTAAAGTCCTTCTTTATTTTTGTGACTTGGTTCATTCATACCAAATTTCAGACCTTTGTGATTTAATGGCTGTCAACTGATTCTCTTGCCTTATTTTCATAAACCGTGTACTGTCATGACCCTGTCCTTAAATAACATTTATGTACTTGCCTCTCATTTGATACTTTGCACAAAAGGTTTATTTAATTTCTTTCCTTTATTGGCTTATACCGTTTGTATCTGAATCCCTTAATTAAAGGGAGTCTTATGTAATTGAGCGACAATCAGGCTTCTATTATTTTCTTACCTTACTTTCTCACGACTTTCACACTATAAATACATGACTCTTTAACACAAAGCACATGACAATTTTTTTTACAATACTCCACACACGATTTAAAACTTAAAATCACACAATTTCACAATTCTCTTCTAAACTTATACTTAGAGTATTCTTGCTTCTTGTCTGTACTTTGGCTTTTACAAGACTACTGCTTCTCTTTACTTCTCTCTTTGAAACTGGTATGTCCTAACTTAAATTTCATCATCACCTCAATGTGTTTACTTACAGTCTTTGTATCCATGTCTACTTTTTAAAATTTAGCATATAACTTAATATGCCTATATGCTACTGCTTGCTTCTCTTTCTTTGAACACTCATTCCATATCCCATTATCCCCTATGTGTTTGTGAGTGGGGACTTAGGGCATGGCAACAAGAATTGTTGTCCATGAACTGAGTTTTAACCCCCTAACCTCTAAGTAGGCTGGAGGGTGTGCCAGTATGTCTCATTGCTGGGTATGCCCTTTTGCCTACTCCTTCCTTGTATCTTGCTTCTATTATGAATCCCCACACCCCATTCCCCATGTATGTTGAGTTAAAGTTCATGTCCTGGCAGCATCCAATTGTTGTCCAGGGCTGAACCTGACCTTCAATAGGTCCTAACCCCCTAATTTTAAAGCTGACAGGCTGGTCAGGGGTGTGCCAGCACCCCAATTGCTGGGCATGACCACCATCCTGCCATGGCCTTCCCTAATCCCCCCTCTATTGCACTTACACTTACTCCTAGACTCTAAGTTCTTCCCCCTCCTATGAGCCTTGCCTTGGGACCTTGAGTTCCCTCTGAACTTGGACATTTGAGGGCTGGCCCTTCCACACTGCACTATAATTATTTAATGATATTTGGGGTGTAAGCACTGCCTGGAATTCCTGAAGCTCCTTGGAACTTTGACACATCCCAAATAAGAGAAAGGCTTTGGAAATCTGGTCTTTGGAAGTTGGTTTATTCCATATGTCAGACTAGGAGTCCGAATTAGGCTCTCCTTGGTTGGAATTTTAAATTATGATGTAATTTACTTTTTCTGTATTCATTCAAGTTGTAATAATTTGTAATAACTATGGGGTGTTTAGTAAAAAATGGGGAGGGTCTCTTATGTTATGCATGTGGGGTAGATACAATGCTTTAGGTTTTATTCCTGCAATCACAACATCTTCGTATATTGAATTTGCATATAGAAAGCATGCTTATAAGGTTATTCACATCTTCATATAGAAATCATGCCTATAAGCTTATTCACATCCATATTTAGAAATCATGTCTATAAGTTTACTCATCTGCATATAGAAATCATGCCTATAAGTTTACTTACATCTGCATACAGAAATCATGCTTATAAGTTTATTCACATCTGCATATAGAAATCATGCCTATAAGTATATTCAGCTGCATATAGAGACCATGACTATTTTTTCTGCACTTCTGCATATCATCTATCACTAGGCCAACGATTTATATGCTCAAGTAACAAATGCACTTTAGATACCATGTCTATAGGACTCATGCACTTCTTTTTATAAACGTTTTAAATCAATCGCGCTTAGAAAGCATGCATATAGAAATAACTAATTGAATCTGAATCGTCTATTTTGCTTGCATGTCTAAAATCAGTGGTAAAGTCGTTAAAATCTGCAAAACTTTTGTGTGTCTCTAAAATTAGTGATCCTTCTTTAAAATTAGTATGTCTTCTGCACTACGATAGTCAATAATGACCCCTAATACTAGAATAATGAGGTTCTTAGCCACTCATGTTCATGATAATAATTAAAATATTATTTTTAAATATAAAAGCTATGAATACTAGATAAAGGATGGAAGACTCGATTAATTCAATGCTCCCGAGTGTTGTGTACTTGTGTTTTTCTCTAAAAGCAGTGTTTCCCCCTCCAAAATAGGTTTAGACTTGCTTTTATAAGCGTTAGGGGCATTTTGGGTCGAAATAACCTTGTCCTGGGTGAAGTAGGACAAGTCCCGTCACCCCGCACCCAGGGTAATGTGGGACATTAGCCCTAGCACTGGAAGAAATCTTGCATCTAGAATTTGCACCACATGTAGAGCCCTATCCTAGCATGGTCACTACACTGTCGACTTTTCTCCTTTTGTTCTCTCTTTGCTTCAAGTTGTGTAGTTTCGTCTCACAATTCCTCTGAGTGACTCCTAAACATAAAAATACCATGAATTAGAATAAATCATTACATTCCACATCCGAGTTCCATAAAATACGAGTAAAATGTGAGGGAATATGCATATAAATACACACGATTTAAACTATATATCAATACCCCACACTTAGGCACTTTCTCACTCTCAAGCAATGGAACTATAACAACACCCCAACATCGTACATCTCAACTAGGGAAGATAAATTCAATTTTTCAATAAGACACTCTACCTTTGACTATGGTTGATACCGGCAATAAACATGAACATACAAATTTCACATTCTTCTTGTTGTACACATGCCCAAACATAAATATTTCAATTCAAACAACCTATTCATAACCACCTTACCTCAAGGAACGACTCGTTACCTCTAAGCACCCTCAACTAGCGCACTCACCCAACAAGAAAAGGTAACCATATTACTAATCTATCATGAGATCAAGTGCCCTCACTAACAAATAAGAGAGTGAATATAGAAATAGTCCACACGTCCAGGTATAACTTTGAACATAAATTAAGGACATCACACAATTAAACAAAATTTGCTCAATCTCACAAAGAAATTCATGTGCATCCCATGGTCATACCATAAGTTTTCCCGTAGTGTACATCTATACTAATCTAACCTATCCAAATTTAGGATCAATTAGGACTTTATGGGTTGTAAAGTATGCTAAGAAAGGGGTATGATACATTTAGGAATAGAGACTAACCCTTCTATGCACTTTAATATACTATTGTTGTCCTAAGTAAGTTTGTTTTGAATATTGATAAAGGAACTCAAGCATGAACCAGGTTCATACATAGTGTACATAGACATAGGCAGATTTGAGCACAAGGCATGCACGTGAAGGAGATAAACTTAAGTGGTTATATCTAATATCTCCTGAACAAAAAGGTTTCATAATTGATTAGGACCATGACTCCTTACTCGATGAGAACTGTCACGCCCCAAATCGAGGGACATGACCGGCGCCCGACCGGGTAGCCCCGATCAAGCGGACCTGGGTGCCTTTCCTAACCCACGTGTTACCCCTGTATTTTTCATCACTTATTAACCAAAGGATTAAGCAGTTTATAATTGAAATCACACTTTTTCAAACATTCACAACATGCTTAATTACTTAACAAATTTACAACTTACAAGGCCCGACATATATCTACATAAGTCCATAATCCCATGTTTTCTGTCTAAGGAGCCTCTAAGATATGACAGGATAATACAGTACTCGCCGGTAACAAGGCTCCGGCTATACCTTACACAAAACCAAAATAAGACTCCAAAATAGAGGTGGCATGAGCCACGCAGGGCCTCGAGAGAAAAGGGGCTCACCAAAACAGCCAGTGGAAGATGAAGGAGTGCTACTGCCGATGAACTAAAGTACCTGCTACGGATCCACCTACAATCATAGCACGAATGTAGCGCCCCCGGCAAAAGGGACGTCAGTACACTGGAATTGTACTGGTATGTATGAACAAGCTTTGTCCCAAGTAAACTCAAGCCATAGACAAGTAAGTCACTGTAATAGAAACAACCAACAAATACGTAAAGGAATAACAAGACAAGCCAAACAAATTTTCAACACTTAACTTTGTTTCAAGTAGTCCTCAACCCATATACAAGTAGAAAACAACAATAGAAGCAACAACCAAACACACATGGAAAGCACAATCAACCAAACAAAGGGACAATCAGTGCCCCACAGGTTACAAACTCTCCTGCTGTCTCCTTTCACGATGACTCATCAATGATTTCACAATTGGTACACATATCGATTTCAATGGCGATTTCGATCGCTTTCCACCCTTATTACCTCGTCCACCCTTATTACCTCGGACACCCTTATCACCCCAACCCATATTATATCAATTTGTGTTGCGGCGCGCAACCCGATCCCACCGTACAGTTTCAAATCACAACAATCACAACAACAACCAA
>MU685431.1:51008-63694 GCA_026770625.1 Nicotiana glauca
TCAAGAGTTAATGCATGAAAATCTTTCTTTCCTTTAAAATTTGAAAATCAAGGGAAAAAAAGGGTTAGGGTTTTTCCTTTAGAAATTAGGAAGAAGACACTTGCTTTAGAATTTTCCGGACCAAGCCATTAGAAGAACAATCTTTGAAGAGGATAGGTTTTTCCCTCAAGAATCTCTCCTCCCTCTCTCTTATTTTGCTCAGAAAATATGTAAAAATAAATTGTTGGGGTGTTTTATTGAAGAAGAGATCGGGTTTAAAAAATTAGAAAATCTGGGCCGAGTCGGGTCTGCGGTCGCATCTGCAATCGCAGAGTTAACATGCGGTTCGCATAATGGACCGCAGAATTGCTCCCAAAAACCAAATGTTCTGACACGATCTGCGACAAGAATGCGGTCCGCATTCATGTTCTGCGGTTGCATAATGCGCCGCAGAATTGACCGTATTTTGACTTCAATTTTTGACAAATCTTCTGTTACACTATGCGGTCGAAATGCGGTCCGCATAGCTGATCTGCGACCGCATTCTTGACCGCGGAAATGATAATTTTCTGGAAAAATTTATTCTTTTGATTTTTAAAGCTTAGATCACCACCGAAGGTATGAGCTACTAGGTTTTAAGCACAAAATTTTACGGGGCCTTACAAGAACTCTATCCTAGATAAGGGAAAAGTTAGAACATAACTAGAACTCTTCCACCAAGGTATAGTAAAGCTTTAGACTTCGAGTTATTTCCTACTCTACTAACTCTAATATACTTTAGGATGTTCTCATTTTACAGATATGCACAAATGTTGAAGTTAAACGTGAGTTGAGAAATAAATAGCAAGACATTTATCAAGTAATTCCTTTGTGATTCAAGTGTGCGAACCTGAAACGACATGAACAAGATAGAAGAACCAGTTCCAAATATTTGTATTTTATTCCAGTTCAATTGTAGTAGGCTTTTGAGTTATACCTTTTAGCTTTCTTTAGAAGCATTTGTTCTATGTACTCTGAGTGTACTATTCAAGTTAGAGTTAACTTAAAATTATTGTAACAGTCTGAGGGCGGTTGCCGCAAAGGGTTAGAAGTAATTTTTAGGTTAACAAGATTTTGTAAACGCTATTTTTGCTTAGTGATTTGTTGAAGTGTTGCGGAAAATCCTACTGGGTAGTAGGTCATGATTTTTTTTACCTTTTGAGCTGGGTGCTTTTCACGTAAAAATACTTGTGTTCCTTACTTTCTGCATTTATTATTTTGTAACTGTAGTGGAAGGAAAATGTGGAGGCCGAGCATTAGGGTGGTAGGTTAGGGGTAGTCGAGAGTTCTTCTCTCCTTGTACTTGGTAGTCGGATAGAGTTTAGTGTAGGTTTGTTAACGGCTTATGCTGTGTTCATATTTTTGTTTTATTTTATTTTTTATTATTGTCCTTTCACTTATGCGTTGTTGTCATTTTCTTTCAGGCATCTCTTGGTGTTACATGCCTTTTCTATTGTTTCGTTTATGATATTAGAGTCTCTCATGTTGAGCCGAAAATCTCCTGGATACAGCCTCTCTACCTTTTTTGGGGTAGGGGTAAGGTCTGCGTACATTCTACTCTCCGTAGACCCCACTAGTGGGATTTTACTCGGTATGTTGTTTGTTTAACTGTGGTGGAAAGAACGCATGGAAGAACCATGTCTTTCGATAATCTATGCACGCAAAAAATTTGACACCACACAAATCACCCCCTTCTTATGTGGTATTGAAGTATAAAACATCAACTACACTCAAGAAACGAGCACGTATTCTTCTAAGTCAATTCACTCGCCACAAACCCCACACAATATAGCCATTTCTTCAATTAAGCACTTTTTTGTTCCCACTGTCACGAATTAGTAAGATTAGGAGGTATTTTTTTTTCTTTTCTTCCTAACAATAACATTATTTATAATTTTCTCTTTGCAATTTTTTTTCCCTTTTTTTTCTATACTATCTCCATACATTAAGGTTCATCAGCTAGCGGTATGTTTTTCAACTTTATTGAACCTTATGGTCCTTTCCATGGTTCCACTAGAAAGCTACTTTCCAAATCTATCACCTTACTTCTTATAGTGACTAAGTACTTTTGGAGGTAAAAGTTCAACAATCTCAAGTTACGAATAAAATCGGGATACGGCTTGTAATGTGGGTACCAAGGAAAAGGTCTATAGGCTCAAAGGGGATAACAATGAAAATATTTTATTTGTAAGTGGAAAGCACATCCATGATAAAGCAAGAAATGCCTAGGTCATTTCCTAGACTAACACACTTAATGATTTCACTTCGAATAACACACATGGCAAGTTCTAGACTACACAAGTTAGCACAGAATAACACAAATCTTTATACATTGCACATAACTCAATCAAGATGATTCTGTTCAACTCTCAAATCAAGCTAGCACATACATTTGAGAAGTGCTTAAGCAATAATGTACTAGGTGACATGCAACTCAAACAACTGAGAACATGCGTTATATAGTAGGTAATTTATTTCACTTAGGCATACAATTCAACTCAAATATAACAGGAATACAGAGCACATTCCATAGCCTAATGTACCAGCACCAACCATGTCAACATGTATCTAGAGCAACTTATATTTCTTCCTATCCTACTCCTAAAAAGTTAAAAGCAAAGTACACGGTTCAAGCTACACCCTTGGAAAAGAACTTGTGCCCAAAACAAAAACCAAGAGACACTACCTAACTATTCTAAAAAATAAAAGGAAATCTTTTTGTTATTTTTAGTCGGACCTTAGTCCCTTAAGAGAGTTGTCCAAGAGATTCATCAACCGGAAAAGTCCGAGTCTTTTTTCTGATTTTATTTTTTATTTATTATATTTGCTTACTACTACTCTAAAGACTATGTCTAACTATTAGTTAGAAAAGAAAAACTAATAAAAGGAAACAATTTTATACAATTACAATTAAATTTCAGAAAGTATTTTCCACACCTCACAATTATTATGCATAGTCCCTGATGCATATCAGAATTCAAAACGAAAGTAAGGTAGGGAGAAGAACTCCCTGCTACTTAATCCATTCGAGTCATATTTGAACCTTTATCCTCTGAACGCCCACCAGCCGATGCTCCGGGCTCATCATCATCTACTCTTAACGGCACCAAATCCATTGGCCCCGTGACGTTAGCACCAACATCATCTGAGCCCTTATTGGTATTTTCATCCTCCGATGGATGAATGGGACATCCAAGAAAAATCCCAAACATTTCCTTTGAAGTATTACATAGATTATTGCATAGATGCATATGTTTCTCATCCGTCATCCTCAACTTGCTCATTATCATGTTCAGGGAACCATATAGATATCTGTTGAAATTTTCATCTAGCTCATTCTGCAGTCTGGCTCAGCATGGATGTAGACTCCAACAAAGAAATAATGTCCACTAGTCCCTTCGGAGCCTCCACCACCCTATCATAAGCGGGGTACTCAAGCACCTCACGAGAGAGCATGTATTGTGTCAAAAGGTAACCAAAGAAAAAACTTTTTATCTTCTGCCCAAATCGTGTGCGGGACATATCCCAAACATAATCTCACCCATATTGACGGGTCTCCCTATCATAAAAAAAAAGATCAAGCACACCCTGGTTCTAGTACAATCGTTGTTGTGCTCCACTGGCATCAGTCTGGCTTGCATAAAGTTCTGTCATATCTTAGCAGTATTGTTGAAGTGAAATCGGATCTTCTCAGCATGTGTATCATCATTTGTCCTCGTCCATTCAACATTAGAATCTACGTCACATAGAGTGTGACGAATAACAGTGTAGCTTGGGAACATACAAAATTTTGCGACCTCCTCGGGTTTAGGCAATCAACCCCTAAGAACTCGCACAACGAATCTTTATCCAATGGAAATTCCTCCCCTGACCCATTGAATGAACCTTTGATCATTCCAATTCGCATAAAACTCCCTTAACATGTTCAAGTTTACATATACCAAGCACTTTATGAACTTATCCATCTTCATACTTTTCAAGTGAGCCAGCACATTGAGGAAATTCCTCTCCAAAGTTGTCATATTAATCCCCATTTCAGAAACATATCGCCCATATGGCTCGAAGTTATGGTACCACTGGACAACATCCTCAAGAACCAAATCCAATTGTGGTCATGGTTCTGAAGGTGCTCTAATTGACCTATCAACAACTTGCTTGCCTTTTTCTTGCCGAGATGGACCCTCGCCTTGCTTGCGCATTTTAGGAGGGGGAATAGTAATAGAGGACTTACTCACTCCTTTTCCTTTGTTATCCCCATCACAAGCAAATGAGACCTATAATACAATCAACTCAGATGTGAGAATCGCTCATGAAGTCCGCCTAAGGTTAAAGTGAAAGTAAAATACGACACCACACTTAGACCCAAAGGCTCTATGCAATAGACTCACAATAGTTGCTCAATGAGTGCACAAGTGTTGCACCATAAGGCAATGAGTACTCAAGACTTCCCATGGCACAAAATTATATTCCAAGTGTTATTACATACACAAACAACAAGTCAACTATGGCCATGACTTAGCCTTAGAGCAAGCAAGCAACACTTGATTCCCAATTACTATATGTAATACAATACACTAACTAATTCTAACAAAACAATATACATTATACATGATACAAGGAGTGGGTAGTATGAATATGGTATGATGAACATTGAACAAAAGCTTTGGACTGTGTAAAACCACCCCCAAACACCCCACACTTAGCCCAAAATTACATACAGACACACTCGACTACCCATACTTCACCGGTGCATAATTTATTCTTTCAAGCAATCTATCAAACAGGTGGTGGACATCAATTATGTTTCTCTTAATTTTAACAATGGTGGATCATGAGTACACTACCAAAGTTTGATCTAAGTAGAGGAAATTGTAGTTTACTAATCCATATAGCATATTCATAACCAAAGTCACAAATTGTTACATCCCATACCTTAGCAATAGGATGTGTCGTAGTAAATCCACATGAGTTCAAAAGGATTATGTCTTTTAGGAGGTTATAGAGGGTTTAAGATATTTTTATTATGTGACTCTGTAACTTTACAACCTTGATATCGTTAAATATTATGTTAGTGTGGTATTTTCTTTTAAGTGAAGTATTTTAGTAAAAGTTTTATAAATATAATTTTGGATAGTTACCATTATTACTATTTTCAAATATGGTAAATTATACATATAATATGAGAAAGTTTATGAGATTTTCTTTATTGTAAAGATAAAAATTATTTTTTCACAAGAAAAGAAGGTTATCTTTTTGCAATTTTAAGAATTAAGCCTACGAAAATTTGTATCCTTTATATGGGATTAGGAAAATTAGAAGTTGAGAAAATATATGTATTTTTACATGGATATTTTCATGAAATAATAGTGTATGTATTTATTTTATGTGGTACCATATAATCATGAAAGTAAGATGTATAAAGTCTGTTAAAAATAATTAGAATTGTAAGTAATTTGAAATAATTCTTAATTATACGGGTAATTGGTTAATTATTTGGTAGCGGGACATTACCTAATTAATTAATTAACTATAGGATAAGACTAAAATCCTCACCCCGCCCCCACGTGGCAGCACGCCCCAATTCAATTTAATGACTCTTAAAGTTGTGCCTAGCTATTACCCTTAGAAGAGGAATTAAGAGGTGGCAACTAGTATTGCGCCCAAACATGAGAAAGAAGTAAATGACTTGATCAATAGGTACAAAAGTTTCTATCCAGAATGGCTTTTCATGCTAAGGACATTGTCCACAATATGGTTTTTGGATAAGTTTTTTTATTTTATTTGCCTTGTATTCATTTGCTATCAAATGTAGACCTAGAATGCTTTCCATCACAATTCTTAATTACTCTGATAGGTGTGGTTTTGCACTTTTGATGTATGGATTTGGATCAAAGAAAGATCTGATTGAAGATTTTTCCCCAACATCTTTAACTGAATATTCTGTTGTTGTCGTCAAGGGTATCTCCGGTCTATTAATCTTAAACGGATATGTTAAGGCTATCCCTTATTTCCTTTTGTCATGATCCAATTAACGATACGTAAAATTAATGGTTATCCATAAGTATTTCTACTCTTTGTAGTTAAGGATATCTATGTTATTCATTCCCGTAAAGTTATACTCAAGCATGTCTAAGTATGTATCTAGTTCCCTATTGAGGTATTTGATAAAGGTGTTAATGTTCATAATATAGTAATACATGCATCTTCATGCATATGCATTTACTACCGCGCTACGGCCGGTTGGGCAGACATTCATTTACCATCGTGCTACGGTCGGTCAGGCAGTTACCACCGGTGGACAGTTATATATCATTATTTACCACCGGTTGACCAGTCATGCATATTCATTGATCGCCGATCTACGACTGGTCGGGCAGTCATGCATGTACCGTCGAGCTACAGTCGGCTCGGCAGTTACATATTTACCACCGAGCTACGGCCAGTCGGGCAGCCATGCATTTACAATCGTGCTACAGCCGGTCGGGCAGTTACCACTGATCAATTGCGTAGTCATGCATCATACAATATGGATAATAGTACAATATGGAGATATATATATATATATATATATATATATATATATATATATATATATATATATATATATATAATAAGTATGCATATACGGTGG
Organism: Nicotiana glauca; assembly: GCA_026770625.1. NCBI lineage: Eukaryota > Viridiplantae > Streptophyta > Magnoliopsida > Solanales > Solanaceae > Nicotiana > Nicotiana glauca. The sequence continues at coordinate 57,658 of MU685431.1, forward strand.
CACTTCAGAGATTCAAGTTTATTCTTATATGTCCTTAATGAATGTTGACTTACTATTATATTTTAGTTCTGCATTACATACTCAGTACATTATTTGTACTAACATTCTTTTGTTGGGGATGCTGCATTCATGCCTGCGGGTATAGATAATTAGTTTGACAAGCCCTCATAGTAGAGGAGATTGGCATTCAGCGGAGGATCAGTAAGACTCCACTTCATTCGGATTGCAGTCGAGCCTATGAGTCATCGTGTCGGAGTTTTGCTACATACTTATGGGTAGGAAGGTACCCTATCCATTTCATTTCAAATAACCTTAGAGGTTTTGTAGACAGAGGTTCATTTTGTATAGTATGTTAGAGTCCTTGACGGTACATATGTATTCATATTTTAAGAACGATATCTTATTGATATAATGTTTTTCACACTTACAGTTATATATTACTAGTTATGGCCATGTTGGCTCACGGTGGTCACAGAAATAATGAAAAAAGTTGCAGAGTGGTTTGCTCGGGCCAGCGCGACACCGAGTGATAGCCACGCCTCTCGAGGTATGGGGCGCGACACAAACCAATTTTCATATTGATACCATCCACCATAGCAACACAAGTGCTAAAGCGAAAACTAGGGGAAAATTGGGAGTAGGGGTCGTTTGGGATTACAACTCAAAGAAACCAAAACAATACAAGAAGAAGAAGAAGAAGACACATACCTATGATTTGTAGATGAAAGAAATCAAGAGAAATGGACAAATTGAGAGAAAGAGAGAGGGAGAAGGGGAAGAACGGGGAGAGAGAAAACGAGAGAGAGTGGGAATTGGGGGTTAGAGTTATTTTGATTAGATTGAGAATGGGTATGGGTATGGTTAGGGGGCATGGGTTATTAAGTGAGCATAAATGGGCATCCGAGTCGAGGAAAGGGTTAATGGGTTAATAAAAAATAAAACAAACAAAATTAAACTTACATGTCCCAAGCCCAGCGTGTTGCGCTAGTCCTGGCGCTGGGGAAATTGCGCGCCTAGATTTTGTGCCACAGGTAGAGCTGGGCTCTGTTCTGGGCGCTGATTTTTTGATTTTCTAATTTTTTTTAATGAAATCCCCGATCCACCCGAGTACTTAGTACATCCATTATAGACATCCCACATTATTCCTACCTACATTATTTATGACTACAAAGAAAAATAAAAACAAACTCTAGTCAACTCTAACTAAAGAGAGAAAAACTAAGCTACGAAAGATTTTAATATTGGATTGCCTCCTAACAAGCGTCTGATTTAACGTTGAAGCACGACGCAACATGTTCCCTTACGCATCCACCAAGTCTATCGAAGTTTGATGATGATGAATGCCACCACCCCAATAGTGTTTCACTCTCTACCTATTGACTAATAATGTGCCAATACTTTTGGGATCCCTTAGCTCAACAGATCCATGCTTCGTAACCCGCACTACTTCAAATAGACCCGACCATCTAGACTTGAGCTTCCCAGGAAAGATCTTCAAGCTCTAATTGAATAATAGAATGACTTGACCGGGTTCGAACTCACGATGTAAAATGTGTTTTTCATTCCATCTCTTTGCTTTATCTTTATATAGCTTCGCATTCTCATAGCATGCAAGCGAAACTCTTCGAGCTCATTTAGTTCCACCATCCATTTTTCTCAAGCTAGATCCATATCAAAGTTGAGCTTCTTGATTACCCAATATGCCTTGTGCTCAAGGTCAACAAGCAAGTGAAATGCCTTTCCTTAAACCAACATGTACGGTAAAGGGCTAATTGGAGTTTTGTATGCGGTGTGTTATACCCATAGAGCATCATCTAGCCTGCTAGACAATTCCTTCCTACTTGCGCTCAGCGCCTTCTCCAAAATTTGCTTCACCTCCCAGTTTGAAACCTCCACTTGACCATTGTTTTGCGGGTAATAAGTTATTGCGATCTTGTCTCACCCCATACTTAGCAAAGAGGTTTCCCAATAGTTTGTTACAAAAGTGAGTAACATCATCACTAATCAAAGCACGCAAAATTCCAAATCTCAGTGAAATATTTTTCTTTACAAAGCCCAACACCACCATAGCATCATTTGTAAGCAAAGCCACAGCCTCAACCCACTTTGACACATAGTCAACTGCAACCAAGATGTATTGATCGCCATTTGATGCTGGAAATGGCTCTATAAAGTATATTCCCCAAACATTGACGATTTTCACCTCAAGTATTCCCTTCACTGGCATCTCATGTCTTCTCGAAATTGTACATGTGCTTTGGCAACTATCACATTTTTTCAAAAAAACATGTGCATCCTTGAATAGCATAGGCCAATAGAATCTCGATTGCAACACCTTTGCAACAATTTTGTCTCTACCATGGTGCCCCTTAAAGACTATGACGTTGATATTTTATACCATCCGGGGAAGGCGAACGTAGTAGCCTATACCCTCAACCTTAGATCTATGGGTAGCCTATCATATCTACAGCCAGAATAAAAATAAAAAAAAATAAAAATCAAAAAGAAAAAAAGGAATAGCCCGTGAGATTCATCAGCTAGCTAGTCTTGGAGTTCGGTTACTGGACTCAGGCGATATTGGAATTACTATTCAAGATACGACAACATCCTCTTTAGTAACTGAAGTAAAGAAGCGCTGGTACGAGGATCCTGTGTTAGTTTATTATAGGGATACCACCCCTCAGAAGGAAAAGACACCATTTGAAATTACAAGAGATGGGGTCCTCAGATATCGAGGACGATTATGTGTCCCTAATGTTGCAAGGCTACATCGGCAGATTATAGGAGAAACTCACTATTCTCGTTATTCTATCCATCTCGGAATGACAAAGATGTATCATGATATCAGTAAAGTATACTGGTTGGACGGAATGAAAAAGGATATAGCAGAGTGGGTTGCCCAGTGTCCTAACTTCCAGTAGGTTAAGACTGAGCACCAAAAACCCGGTGGATTATTGCAGGCTATGTAGATTCCGACTTGGAAATGGGAAATAGTCGATATGGATTTCATCATAGGCTTACCTCATACCCAACATAAGTTTGATTCGATATAGGCTATTGTTGATAGGCTTACAAAGTCATCCCATTTTTTGCCCGTTAGGACTACATATTCCGTAGAGGATTATGCAAGTCTTTATATTAAGGAGATAGTATGACTACATAGTGTCCCTATATCTATTATCTCGGATAGAGAATCTCAATTTACAATTAACTTCTGGATGTCCTTCCAAAAAAAAGGATTAGGGACTCAGGTAAGTCTTGGTACGGCACTCCATCCCAAGACAGACGAACAGGCTGAGCGTACTATTCAGACACATGAGGATATGTTACGAGCTTGTATGCTAAACTTCAAGGGTAGCTGGGATGATCATATGTCGCTTATTGAGTTCGCACATAATAATATCTACCATTCCAGTATTCAGATGGCTCCATACGAAGCTTTTTACGGACAAAAATGTAGATCGCCTATAAGGTGGTTCGATGTTGAGAAAACTACGTTAGTAAGACCAAAATTGGTACAACAGGCAATCGAGAAAGTTAAGCTTATACAGGAAAGGCCATTAGCAGCTCAAAGCCGTCAGAAGTCTTATACGGTTAATCAACGGCGAGACTTGGGATATCAGGTTGACGACTGGGTATTCCTAAAGGTATCACCGATGAAAGGTGTCATAAGGTTCGGAAAGAAAGTAAAACTTAGCCACTGGTACATTGGACCATATAGGATCATACGCAAGGTAGGCCAAGTAGCATATGAGTTAGACTTACCTACGGACTTGGAGTATGTACATCTAGTCTTTCATGTGTCTATGCTACGTAAATGTATTAGAGATCCTCCAGAATCGTGTCAGTTGACGACGTTCAGGTTACAGAGCAGCTATCATTTAAAGAAACTCCCACTGCTATATTATACAGATAGGTTCGGAGAATGAAAACTAAAGATTTAGCTCCGGTAAAAGTACTTTGGAGAAATAACAATGTGGAAGAATGACTTGGATGGCCGAGGAAGACATGAAGTCTAGATATCCCTATTTATTTCCTCCTCCAGAAAAGGGTCTGACTGATACGTCATAACCTTAAGGTACGTGTATGGACTCTGGTGTCAGTTATTTTCGTTGGCCGTGTGAGGCCATTTTCGTCATTAAGGATTGTGGTCCTATGTGGCATTGAATTATTAAATTTCTACAGGAAGAGTTGGTAGTATTATTGTTACAAAGGTGACTCTGCCAAGGTTATGTAGATCCTGGAGAGTTAAACATTCGAGGACGAATGTTTCTAATGGGGGAAGGATGTTACATCTCGTTCTTTCGTATGTTAAAGCTTTGTCTTCAGTTAACCGGCGTAGACTCGGGGATGAGGTTATCTTGAGGTTTACGTATTTATGCTATTTAATACAAGCAATAAGTAAATATCATGAAGGATAAATGGTACACGAATTAAAGAAAATGAGAGTCGTTGAAGGTTGCCGATTTGGAATAAAATACAGGTCGAGCGATAATACCCTGATATTTATAGACTAGTACCATACAAGGTACCATATGACCACGGTAGTATGATGTGTAAAGTATATTAAAAATAAGTAGAATTATAGGTAATTAGAGATAATTCTTAATTATACGGATAATTGATTAATTATTGAGTAACGAAACATTACCTAGTTCATTAATAAAATTAGTGGTAAGATTAATCCCTCCTCCAAAAAAAACGTGGCAGGAGGCCAAAAAACCAAGAGAGTGACTCTTAGTTATTTGACATCTAGGTGGCTACCTAAGGTTAGTAAGGATTTAACAATTAAGACTATTACAAGTCTTGTTCCATTAAATCTAAAAATCTTGTTCCATTTCATTTAGACAAAAGAAGCAAAAATTCAATCCTACTACAAGTCTTGTTCCATTAAATCTAAAAATATTATTCCATTTCATTTAGACAAAATAAGCAAAAATTCAATCCAAAAAACGTTAACCTTCTTTCTCATATCTTGAAACGTTTAGCTTTTGTTAGCCATTTTCAAGTCTTGTTCCATTTTTTTAGAAAAAGAACCATAACGTCCATTATTCCCAGTTCAAAATATTTCAAGAACGGAAGCTACTCAATCCACAAAGGCTTCCAACGAAAATTCTTGCAACAAAACAATTCCAGCGAGAATTGTTAGCAACGTAAAATATCGCGATTCCAAAGGAGTACGGTGCAACATTTATGGATTTTTCCCTACCGCAGGTATGTTAAGGCTATCCTTTTTTTCTCCTCGGCATGATCCAAGTTATACAGAAGAAATGAGCAAACACACAGTTTTCATGAACGACTTTATTCATAGAAATACTAGAGGATCTATGCTCTTGATTCCCCATGTAACATATTATTATATGTTTTGTTCACAGGTCTCAAAATAATACGCAGATGATAAAGCTTATCCGAAAGGAATATTGAGATTATTAACGTATTTTCATGCATTTTATGCATTTATACATATACATTGACCCATGACCAAATGATGTTATATATACGTTTTTATATGTATATGGGATATGGAAAAAGGTTACGGCGTTATATACACACCACCACCTGATCAATTGGTGTATGTTGATGATGTTGCCCACAGTGGCCGAGACGATATGACGGGATTCCCCCAGAGGCTTGATAATATTATGTACACCTATACCTATGCATGACACGACATTTATATGCACATGCATGATATTTTAAATGCTTCAGAATTTACTAAGTTATTCATATTTACAGATGGATTTCTTCATTCTATGTTTCATCTATGTCTTGTCTTTTAGTATATTTTTCGTACTGATGCCCTATTTCATGGGGCCTGCGTTTCAAGCCCGCGGGTGCATGTAGGCAAGGTGACGGCCCCCCTTCTTAGGATCCTTGATCAGTAAGAGTTGGCATGCTCCACTTGATCCGAGGTTGCTTTTGATTTTGGTAGATTTTGCTTATGTATGTATGTGTGTATATATATATATATATATATATATATATATATATATATATATATATATATATATATATATATATATATATATATGGGTAT
>MU685432.1:35431-52839 GCA_026770625.1 Nicotiana glauca
GACTTGGGACACCATTATATTCTCAAGTGGCAACTCTGAAAAACTTAAGTAACTAATCCCGTTCCGATTGTCCTTAAATTGGAAAAACTCCTTTACACCCTTCTGGGGGTGTAACGTGAAAAAGGAGGTGTGACACAACCCTCAAATGTAGGCATGCACCTCCTGGCTATGAGGGTAGACCAGGATATCATCAATGAATACAATAACAAACAAGTTGATATATGGCTGAAATACGCTGTTCATCAGATGCATGAACACTGCTGGGGCATTGGTTAGCCCAAAAGACATGACAAGGAACTCATTATGACCATAACGAGTCCTGAAAGCTGTCTTAAGAATATCCGAGTCCCAAATCTATAACTAGTGATACCCTGACCTCAAATCAATCTTGGAGAACACCCTCGCTCCTTGAAGATGGTCAAATAGATCATCAATACGCGGCAAAGGATACTTGTTCTTTATTGTGACTTTGTTCAACAACCTGTAATCAGTGCACATTCTCATGGTGTCATCCTTCTTCTTCACAAATAGAATCGGTGCACCCCAAGGTGACACACTAGGCCTAATAAACCCCTTCTCAAGGAGTTCCTAAAGTTGTTCCTTCAACTCCTTTAACTCAGTCGATGCCATACGGTACGGAGGAATAGAATGGGCTGAGTGCTCGACACTAGTTCAATACCGAAGTCAATATCTCTATCCAGCGGCATGCCTGACAAGTCTGCAGGAAACACATTCGGAAAATCTCTCACAAATAGAAGAGAATCAATAGTAGGAGTCGCAGCACCAACATCTCTCACAAAAGCCAAATAGGATAAACAACCCCTCCCAACCATCCGCTGGGCCTTCAAGTATGAAATCAATCTACTGGGGACATACTCTAAAGAACCTCGCCACTCTATCCGAGGAAACCCCGGCATAGCCAATGTTACTATCTTAGTGTGGCAGTCTAAAATAGCATAACAGGGAGACAACCAATCCATACCCAATATCACGACAAAATCATCCATACTAAGCGGCAAAAGGTCAACTCTAGTCTCCAATCCCCCAATAGTCACTACACACGACCGATACACATGGTCTACAATAATAGTATTGCCTACTGGAGTAGATACATGAACAGATAAAGCTAAAGACTCACGAGCCATATACTGATAATGAGCAAAATATAAGGATACACATGAATAGGTGGAACCATGGTCAAATAATATAGAAACATCTCTGTGACATACTGAGACAATACATGTGATTACTATGTCTGAAGCAATAGCATCTAGTCTGGCAAGGAGTGCATAAAAATGGGCCTGGCTGCCACCTAATCAGCCTCCCCCTCTAGGGGTGAGCCCTAGCTGACTGAGCTCCACCCCGAGCTGGTTGGCAAGCGATGAAGTAACTGGGGATGAAGATGCAGCCTGACTCCTCTACTGTGTTGAACCTCTGTGATGATAAGGACACTACCTCCACACATGCCCAAACTGCCCACACTCAAAATAACTCCCTGGTGTTGGTGATAGGGACAAAAGAGAGCCCTGAGCAGCGGGATAACTAGTAGAAGAACCTGGCACATGCTGTTGTGCGAGCTGCACCCCTGCCCCTACCACGACCTCTACTGTGATCTCGGCCTTTCGCGGCCCTGACTGGTGGTTGTCTGTCCTACCCAACAACACGTGTTTTCACCATCTGTGAGAGAATGGAATAATAGAAATTTAGTTACCAGTATCAACAAATTTGCACTATAAGAATTCAAGAATGTGAAGTTTCCTAAGGGTTCTGCAGCCTCTCGAAGATAAGTACATATGTCTCCATACCGATCTACAAGATTCTACTAAACTCTCTCATGACTCGTGAGATCTATGTAATCTAGGCTCTGATACCAACGACTTGTCATGACCCAATACTCCAACCTATCGTGATGGCACCTATCGAGGGTACTAGGCCAGCCGACTTCAAAATACTTCGATATTTCATTAAAAGATAAACGAAAAGCCTTTTTAAAATAGGATTTTTAAAAAAACAAGATTTAAACTAAAAATAAAATGCGGAAAGACAGCCCAAACATTAGTGTGTCACTAAGTCATGAGCATCTAAACTTAACCGGTCCGAAAATAACATGACTAACATAGCCTGGTGTGATGACAGAAAAGGTCATCACTTGTGTTGCAAATGAATTCAGTGTTCCGAGGCCTAAAAACCTCCTTATTACCCCACTTTGATTTACGTGTGTGGTCCAGACCTTTATCCGAAAAGCCTTCTATGTGAAAATATGAGAAATAGATATCTTTAGAGATAAAAATATGATTATGATTGATTTTGGTCAACATTCCAAGAAAACAGACCCGGATCCATGTTCTGACGATCCCTGGAGGTCCGTAGTAAAATATGAGACTTGGGTGTATGCCCGGAGATGAATTTCGAGGTCCCAAACCTCAGAAATCAATTTTTGATAGAAATTGTTTTACTGAATTGTCTAAGAAATGAAGAAAAGAATTAATAGTTGAAACCATTTATATCGAGCACGTATTTTGGTTCTGGAACCCGGTACAAACTTGTTATATTATTTGAAAGAATACTGTGAAATTTGGTGAAAAACGGAGTTTATTTGACGTGAGTTGGACTTTCGGTTGAAGAGCTATGAACTTTGAGAGTTATTCATGAAAATGTTGAGTTTTGTGGTTTAATTCATGACTTTACATGTTATTTTGATGATGTGATCATACGAGTAGGTCCATATAATGTTTTTGAGTTAGTATGCACACTTGGTTTGGAGCTCCGAGGGCTCGGATGAGTTTCGGATACGTCCCGGGATGTCTTAGGCTTAAAAACATGGATGTTGCAGGTTCAGATAAGTGCAAACCTCTGAACCCGCAACGCTGACCGGGATGTCTTAGGCTTAAAAACCTAGGTTTTTCAAAACTTTGGGGATTCGGACCTCGATTTGAGGTTCGATTTCAAAACAAATTATATATTTGGTTTCGCAGGGGAATGGGTAATCGGGTTTTGGTTCGAACCTCAGGTTTTGACCATGTGGGCCCGTGGTCGATTTTTGACTTTTGGGTAAAACTTTGGAAAATTCATTTTCATGCATTCAAATTGATTCATTTAGCATTTATTGATGTAATTAAGTAACTTGTGAATGGATACAAGCAAATTGGCGGTGGAATTAAGTGGTAAAGCTATAATTGAATCTTGAGTTGTGTTCGTGGCATCGTGGTAAGTGTTTGATCTAACCTTAGCTTGAGGGATTAGAGTTGTGTCCTATTTGCTATTTGCTTCTTATTAAGTACGACGTATAGGCATGGTGGCGAGTATTTATACGTTGGTGTCAAGCATGACCGTGAGTATTATATTGTGATTTTCATGACTTCGTTGTATTATTCATGCCTTGGTGAAGATTTAGATTTGTTGTGTAAAGTTGTGTAAAGAATTATTACCTATGAACATTGAGGAGCGTTGGCTCCAGTTGTATAACGAATTGTGAAAATATAAGTGATAATTGAAACTCTAGATCATTGGTTCGAGCTGTAAAGTAAAAGTGAGAAAGAGAAGATATCATTATGTTGCCCCCTTGCCGGGCTATTGTTGAGTTGTGGTTCCCTTGCATTGTGTTCTTAATTAATATTATGGATTCTTAGGTTGATGATTCTTTATGTTATGTGTTGTAACATGTTTAGTTATAGCTGAGGTAGTTAGGTGTTGTAACAAGTTTGGTTATAGCTGGGTAGTTAGATGTTATAACAAGTTTGGTTATAGTTGTTTCTCCCTTGCGGAGATATTGTTGAAATATCATTGTTTCCTTACCGGAATGGTTGTTAATATTATTGCTCCCTTGCTGGGATTCCCTGTGATTATTGTTGGCTTGTACATGGGAGCGGGTGGTATGCCTACCACAAGATATAATGAAATGGGAGGGGGTGGTACGCCTACCACAAGATATAATAAAATGGGAGCGGGCGGTATGCCTACCACAAGATATAATGAAATGGGAGCGGGTGGTACGCCTACCACGAGATATAATGAAATGGGAGCGGGTGGTACGCCTACCACGAGATATAATGAAATGGGAGCGGGTGGTACGCCTACCACGAGATATAATGAAATGGGAGCGGGTGGTACGCCTACCACGAGATATAATGAAATGGGAGCGGGTGGTACGCCTACCACGAGATATAATGAAATGGGAGCGGGTGGTACGCCTACCACGAGATATAATGAAATGGGAGCGGGTGGTACGCCTACCACGAGATATAATGAAATGGGAGCGGGTGGTACGCCTACCACGAGATATAATGAAATGGGAGCGGGTGGTACGCCTACCACGAGATATAATGAAATGGGAGCGGGTGGTACGCCTACCACGAGATATAATGAAATGGGAGCGGGTGGTACACCTACCACAAGATATACTGAAATGGGAGTGGGTGGTACGCCTACCACAAGATATAATAAAATGGGAGCGGGCGGTATGCCTACCACAAGATATAATGAAATGGGAGCGGGTGGTACGCCTACCACGAGATATAATGAAATGGGAGCGGGTGGTACACCTACCACAAGATATACTGAAATGGGAGTGGGTGGTACACCTACCACAAGATATACTGAAATGGGAGCGGGTGGTACGCCCATCACGAGATATAATAAAATGGGAGTGGGCGATATGCCTACCATGAGATATAATGAAATGGGAGTATATGGTACGCCTACCATAAGATATAAGAAAATGGGAGCGGGTGGAACTCCTTCCACGAGATATAGGAAATGAGATCGGGTTGCACACTTGCAAGAAGATGTGTCAAGAAAGTGAAATCTACCATTGTTTTCTTTATCATGTTAGTGGTATGATTTTGATTCCTTTATAGTTCTCTTGATATTCTTTTTTTACCTGTTATTCCCCGAATGATGTTTCCCCCTACCATCTTTGCTCGTTTATTCCTACTTTACTTTCCATTGTATATTATATAACTGCACATGTTTATTTGGTGGTCTGGTCTTAGCCTGGTCACTACTTCGCCGAGGTTAGTCTAGGAACTTATTAGCACATGGGGTCGGTTGTGCTAATACTAGACTCTGCACTCTTTTGTGCAGACCCCAGTGTTATGGACTTTGGACTGCAGTGAGATTGCTGATTCTGGATCATCAGGTGACCCGAGGTAGTCTTGCAGGCGTCCGCAGGCCTTGGCGTCTTCTTCTTACTATTCCTGTTTCTTTCATGCATTTCTAGAGACAACGTTGTATTTATTTCTTCAGACCCTTTATTTGTAGTATTCTTAGACCGTCTATGAAACTGTGACACCAGTTCTGGGTAGTCGAGACTCAAACAGTTGTACTAGATATTTATGTTCAGATAGTTAGTTGTTTTTCTTCCGCTTATGTTAACTTCGAAATTGTTAATGAATATAAAATGGGAAAAAGGTTAATTGTGTTATTAGTTGGCTGCCTAGCTCGTATTAGTAGGCGCCATCACAACTCACGAGGGTGGAAAATCCAGGTCGTGACACCTGGAATCCAAAATACAACTAAAGGAAAGATAGGGAAGAAGAAAGCAAGGTTGTGAACGCCGGGAAGCTATCCTACTATCTCGAATAATCAGCTACAAGGACTATCAGCACCATTCTTGACCAAAAACTCATGGATTTGCACACGAGGCGCATGGTATAACGTGAGTACACAAACTCAGTAACAGAAATAAATAAGGAACTGAGAAGAAGTGACGAGCTATAAAAATACAGCTCATCTTATAAAGTTCAGTAAATAATAGGCATGCTTTCAATCCAAAAGTTTAAGTCAAATCAGTTTGTTTAAGTCAAGTTTAACCCAAACCAGATAAAATATCTTTCAATAGTTCTCAAACACAAGGATGTAAGGAAACTGTGTACATCAATAATGAAATCATATACTGCCTCTCAGGAAATCATCACTCGGTCCTTCCAATCACTCTACCCTCACAATCACTCATTACTCACAGTCACCCATTCCTCACAATCGTTCAGAACTCAGCACTCGGCACTCGCACTCAGTAGGTACCTGCGCTCACTAAGGGTATGTACAGAATTTGGAGAGGCTCCTTCAGCCCAGGTGCTATATCAAGCCAATCATGGCAAAAATCAGTGAAACATGTTGCGGCGTGCAACCCGATCCCATAAATATCCTCACAATCAGGCCCTCGATCTCACTTAGTCATCATTCTCTCTAGTTTCTGGGGCTCCCACAAATCAAGAAAATCAGTCCAATAGTAATAACATGATGCATCAAATAGAATAACAAAGACTGGGATATGATATGCGAGTAAAAACTGCAACTGAGTACAAATAGCATTTAGAAGGCAATTCAACACGTAACACGACCTCTATGGGACCCAATAGTACCAACACATAGCTTAAACATGGTTTCTAACATGATTTCCGGTCAATTTCTATAACTCATAGAGAGCATATAGCTAACGGAAAATTGTTCGACTTTAAAGTTTCCACGGAACGGACCAAGTCACGATCCCCTCGGTGCACGCCCACACGTCTGTCACCTAGCATGTGTTTCACATAAAAAATAATCACATGGACTAATACCATCAAGACCGAATTTACAACTGTTACTTACCTCAATTCGAGCAAATCTCTACTCCGCAATGCCTTTGCCTCTCAAATCGATTTCCAAACATCCCGAATCTAGCCACAAATAGTACAATATAATTAATATATGCTAAAGGAATCAATTCCACATAAAAACTACTAATTTAGTATCAAAATCAAAAATTGGCTCAAACTAGGCCTCCGGCCTATCGATGCCCCCTTTTTCTAACGAAATCGGGTTTATAACATTTGGGAGGACAACTCATTTCCTTTTGGGAATTGAGTTTGAATTGAAGAGTCGCCACCTAATTATTAAGTGCATTAGGACACTAAGAAAAACTTTGATTTAGAAAACCAGAGATTGGGTAAGAGCTTGAAATTATCCCGAGGGGAAGGTTTTAGGCACCCCTCGAGATACACTAATGTGGTTCCCAACCATACTATAATTGTGACTTTAAGTGCAAACAACAAATAGACAAGCAATAATTACAAATACGAAGAGGTTTTCATATAATGGTTGCAAGAAATTAAAATTAAAAGAAGTTAAAGAAGTTGGAATTTAAGAAAAAAACAGTTTTGAGTTTTTAAATAAATAAACCAGTAAAGGGAAAGGGGTCCTAGGTATATAAATAATATGGATCATCCCACAAAACACCCGATAACTGTTTATACATGTGGTGTTATCGTGTGGTCATCATATCCATATCTACCCATTCCCAACCCATTAACGTATTAAAGTGCGGAATAGTCTCGTTTTTTATTGCATGCTATTACCCGCCCCAATCCTATCAGCCCCGGAGGTATTTGGGACTACTAATCATAAAGGGAAGGGGTGGGAGGTTTTATAGTTTCAAAGGACAAAATTCTAAGGCGACAATCAAAACACATATGTAACAAATATGGGGGATAAGCACATAACAGATAGAAAGGGCTCAAACAAACCTCCTTAAAAATAAAGAGAAGCATATGGTTTAGCATGTCTTTACACGTACTGATTATGGTCTGTTTAAACTTAAAAGTTGTGGCAGACTGATCTATTACATATTTCAGATAAGAAGCCCAAATCAGGCCTACCTGTTGGTTGTAGTTAATAAAATTTGATTAAATTTATAAGTTACCCTATGGCTTTCCTAATTGTTAAACGAGAACCTATAGGCATGATATCTATCAGTTTTAGAAAAGGAGTATGATGATTTAGGAAAAGAAGCTATCAATTACAGGAGTATAAATTCTTCAGTCGTTATTGTTACTACTGATTTTAGACTTATAAGCGAATGGACGATTCATATTTAGTTGATGATTCCTATAGGCATGCTTTCTAGGCATTATTGTCTTTAACCACTTTTTACAGGCATTGTAAGAGTGCAGAAATCCTATTGACATGGTATCTGAATGTTGTTTAGTCATTTAAACCTATAAATAGATTTTCCTAGTGATAGATGCAGCTGCAAAAATTCAGGAAGTCCTATAGGTATAGTATCTATATTATGTGCAGCATTTGAGAGATGACTTATAGACATAATCTCTATATAATGCAAAAGTGCAGAAACCTATAAACATGGTCTCTATATGATTTGCAAAAGTGTAGAAAACCTATAGACATGGTCTCTATAAAATGCAGAAGTGCAGAGACCTATAGACATGGTCTCTATATGAGATGCAAAAGTGCAGAAAACCTATAGACATGGTCTCTATAAAATGCAAAAGTGAAAGTTGAAAACAGGATACATGAGTGCAGAAGTGTAAATATTCACTATGAACATGATATCTACCCCTTTTGCATGCAGGATTAACCATCCCCTTTTCACAAACAACCCCAATAGTTATTACAAGTTATTACAACCCAGAATGAATAAGAAAAGGTAAAATTATATCAGAGAACTAAAAATTTACAACCAAGGAGAGCCTGATTCAGGTTTCCTGCCTGAAGCATAAAATAAACCAACTCCAAAGATCAAAATCCAAAGACTTTCTCATTTGGGGTGTGTCAGAGTTCCATAAGAGCCTCATAGACTCCGGGCAGTGCTCACACCCAAACACATTGCAAGATTGAGTCATAGTGCAGTATGAAAGAGCCATCCCTCAAGTGTCCAAGTTCAGAAGGAGCTCAAGGTCCCAAGGCAAGGCTCATAGGAGGGGGGCAGAACTTAGAAACTAGGAATGAGTGTAAGTGCATGGAGCGAATTTTGAAAAAGGGAAAAAGGGAGTGGCAAAGACAGGCTAGTGGTTATACCTAGCAATAGAAAATGTTGGCACACCCCACCAGCCTATTAAAACACATTATTTTGGGAGTTAGGATCCCCTAAGGGATCAAGTCCAGACATGAACAATAACTGGAAGATTTCCATATTTTGAACTACAACTCCAAACACATAGAGTGGGACAGGGGTGCAGGGATTCACACAGAAATAGATGAAAGGAAATTAACATGCTAGTTAACATTTAACTCCGCATAAACAGTAAATAGACATGGATATAAAGTTGTAAGTAAACATGTTGGGATGATGCTGAAACCAAAACTAGAACATACTAGTCTCAAGGAAACAAGCAAAGGAAAGCAGTAGTCTTGTAAATCCAAAGTGCAGAAAAGTAGTCAGAATACTATGAGTTTAGAAGAAAACTGTGAGATTAAAAGTGTCTGAAATGTGTAATGTGTGTAAAAGTGTTGAGTTCAAAAGTCTTGATTGTATTAATCGTGTATAATGTGTTAAAGAAGGTCATGTATTATTGTATAGAAAGTAAGAAGAAATAGGTAAGAAAATAGTTTGAAAATCAATTTAACAAGGTTTCCCTTTAATTAAAGGATTCTGATTTCAAACGGGTAAAAATAATTAAGGAAAGGAACTAATCAAACACCTTTTCAAAGCAGTACAAGAGGAGTAAATACATAGAGGTATATTTGAGGAAAAAGTCTTGACAACAAACGGTTTGTACAAATAAGGAAAGGAAATCAATTAACAGCCAGCAAATCGCAAGGTCTGAATTTTGGTATGAATAAATCCAGTCAGAAAAGGGTGAAGAAAGGTTTTACTTAAGGAAAATCAGTAATAATCAATCAAACCCTAAAAATAGGATTCTGAATCAATCATAAGTTGGAAAACCGTTTCGGAAGAAAGAATTCATCACACATATAAAAGCATACAGCCACGCTTAAGCACGAAGAACTATCATGCTAAACAGTGGAAGGGTCTAGCATAGAAGAATTTAAAAGTCCAGAGTAGTAAACAAAGAAGTTCAAACTTAGTTCATAGACTCAGAATGAGTTTGAAAGAGTCAAGGGTTCAAAAATAGAACCACTGTTCAAACACATGACCAAACCTCAGTAGAACCCCTAAATTCTAGGGCTTCCACCTCGAGTCAAGTACAGAGATGAGGAAGCAACATGCTCAGAGATTTCTTTCCAAAACTCACGAGAAAGCAAGAAAGTACAGTCGAAAGTTCAAAGCAAACATAGTGAAGAAAATTATTTCAAAACCCAATGAGAGTAGGATAAACAATAGAGAAAACATGTTTTAAACGTCTCGTAGAAGTGAAACTGTAAACACTTAAGAACATGGTAGAGAAATACAGTAGAATAACACAAGAACACCGGAAGAGTATAGCAAAAGAACATATAGTAAAACACAATATGATAAACATGTGAGAGAATGGTATAGAAACACAGTAGAGGAAAGAACGGAGCACAACAGAAGAACATGCATGATAAAGGAAATCGTAAAAACACAGTAGAAGAACATGCGTGGTAGAAAAGAAAACATAAGAACATAGTATAGATAAATACACACAAAGAAAAGAATAGAAAAGTCAGAGAAATATTTAAATCTTTTTTTCATAAAACCCTAAATTGGAAAGAGGTAATTTTTAAAGAAAAATTAGGGAAAATGTTTAAGAACTCAAGCAGAGTACATATATGTAGTAGATCTAAGAAAAAATCAGAGAAAACCTCAAATAGCTAGGGTTTCAGAGGAATCATAAAATGAGAAAAGCTTGGAAAAGGTCCGATCTGAGTCGGATAAGTTAGAACCAGGCTCAAAAACTATAGTGTGCCGGAGCTGGGCCGGAGATGGCCATGGAACCCTGAATCGGCGAAGATCTTAACCGACACCATCGAGGTCATACCTCAAACCTTCGAGTACCAAGTGTTTAAGAGCAGATGGAGATGAGTTTTAACCATTTATGGCCTGAGAGGCCATGGATTCCGGTGAGCTTGGAGTAGAAGACACTAGAAGACGATTAGGGTTTCGAGAACATTTGAGAGATTTTGAGAGAGGAGAGTTATTCAGGGGCAGCTGATAGAAGGGAAATGGGAGGATTAGGGTAGTCTTTAGGATTAAAAAATGTAAGGAACGATCATGGCCGTTGATCAAAATGATCAACGGCTTAGATTAAAAGAAAAGGCCAGGCGGGTTGAATTGGTTGGTTCGTTAAAGGTTTGAAACTGGGTCAATTAGCGGGGTTAATTTGGGCTATAATTGAAACGCAAATGAGACTATCAGTTAAATAGCCACTTTTCCCTTTTAAATTTATAAAAAATAGTAAAATATTTTTTTTGAAACAAATTGAAAGAAATATATTAATTAATAATATATAATCATTAAATTAAAAATATTGGAATAAATTTTATAATTAAAAATTCTGTTAATTCTTTAAATAGGCTAAAATCATAATTGTATGTAATTTAGCTTTTAAAATACCAAATAAATTTTTAAAAATGTATAAAAATTACCCTAGCTTTATTTTGGTATAAATATGAGAATAAAATAAGTTATTCACCATAATTATAATTTTGGGAATAATTAGTGGTTTTTGTACTGCTAAAATGGGTAATACATTTATTTAAAAAATTATTAAACGCATGGGCATACTTATATATGTTATTTTGAAAGTATTTGCATGTAAAAAAATACATAGGGAAAAATTGGGTATCAACAGCAGCCCCTCTTTAGCCGGAAAGGATGAAAGATTTGTCGTGTAAAGACATGATGGCCAATTTTGACCAAGTGAAGTGGTTTTGAAGAGATTGACCGTGCTCTGGTTCCTGAGCTGCCTACATATCCCTGGTCTTACAGGAATCAGGCCATATGTAGTTTAGGATCCGTCGGCGGAGTATGTCGATGGAGATCTTTCAAGAACGGACGCGATATTTAAGTTGGGATGGATATTAAGAGTCTAATAGGGCTGCGGGAACTAGAGCGGGATTGCTCCTGCTGAGACGGCCATTGCTAGCCAGTTTACCTACAAATAAGCGATACAAGTGCGTATTGTGCGAAAATTTAAACATGATGCAATTTCCCGTCGGGCCATGAATATTGTCCTTGGACGGTTAGGATAACGTCCTCAGACCATGATGTCCTGGGCCATGAAGCATAAAATAAAAGATTCGCAGGCCATGAAATGATGCTCTCGGGCTATGGGAATGATACCTCTGAACTATGGTGCCTTTGAAAAATGATATGCAAGATATAAAAAAAAGGGTCATCAGGCCATGGCATGGCGTTCTCAGGCTATGCGAATGGTGTCTCTGAACAATGAAACCCTTGGACAATTGGCGATCTTTCAACCTATGAAATGCAGTAGGTGGCGATATTTCAGCCCATGAAAGCGTAAATAAAGTGGCGATCTTTTAGCCGATGCAAGACATAAAAATAAAGGTGGCGATATTTCAGATGATGCAAGACATAAATAAAGGTTGCGATCTTTCAGCCATGCAAGATTTAGATGAAGGTGGTGATCTTTCAGGCGATGCAAGACATAAATAAAGGTGGCGCTATTTCAGCCGATGCAAGACATAAAAAATGAAGGTGGCGATATTTTAGCCGATGCAAGACATAAATAAAGGTGGCGGTATTTTAGCAGATGCAAAACATAAAAAATGAAGGTGGCGATATTTTAGCCATGCAAGAAGCAAATGAGGTGGCGATCTTTCAGCCATGCAAGAAGCAAAATAAAGTGGCGATCTTTTAGCCATGCAGATGCAAAATAAAGTGGCGATATTTCAGCCATGCAGGTGGAGACATGGCATAGTCTCGAAAGGCAGAATTGTATCCTTATGCAATGCAGAAATGCAGATGGAGGTAGAGCTTAGCCCCGTAAGGTATAATGGTAGCCTTATGCAATGCAAGAAATGCAGATGCAGGTAGAGCTTAACCTCGGAAGGCAGAATAGTAGCCTAATGCAATGCAGGAAATGCAGATGGAGACAAAGCTTAGTCTCGGGAGGCAAAATAGTAGCCTTATGCAATATAGGAAATGCAGATGGAGGTAGAGCTTAACCTCGAAAGGCAGAATAGTAGCCTTATTGAATGCAGTAAATGCAGATGGAGACAAAGCTTAGTCTCGGGAGGTAGAATAGTAGCCTTATGCAATGTAGAAAATGCAGATGGAGGTAGAGCTTAACCTCGGAAGGCAGAATAGTAGTCATATGCAATGCAGGAAATGCAGATGGAGGTAAAGCTTAACCTCAGAAGGCAGAATAGTAGCCTTATGCAATGCAGGAATTGTAGATGGAAACAGAGCTTAGTCTCGGGAGTCAGAATAGTAGCCTTATTCAAGAGATGAAAGACAAATAATAATAACAATTCTTAGCTGATAGATGGTAGTTGATTATGATACTGCGAATCTTGGGGATATTGTATGCGGACGACAAATGTGAATAGGTGCAACGGTTCTGAGGGTTGTATTCCTGAACAATATGAGCGTATAATACATGATTTTGTGACTTGGGTGCCTGCATCCAAAGGAAAATCGTGAGTTATGTAAAGAGAGAAGGTTAGTTTGTGTCTGCGCCAACTTTGCTTGACCTGCTTGGCTATGTTTTTGGTGATACTATGAGTATCATTGGGGGTAGTGTTGCTACACAGAACAATTTTGGTAACAGACATGCATGAGTTTGTAAAAAATATGACATGAGTATATATTTAAGAAATAGTTTTTAGATGAACCGGCGACTGTGACGTGGTTCAGAACATTACAACCTCTCTCACTTCGAAATTGTAAAGGTCCTCCTCAAAATTCTGCCCCAGTTTACTGGGCTACTGGTTCTGACGGTGGCTTGCGATGATCGGCTAGAATTACTTCAGAATTTTGAGGGTCCTCCTCAAAATTCGACCCCAGTTTCCAATTACAGGGAAAATGAAAGTTTTATTGAATTGTGACCGAACCCATAAGGCTTCCTACGTATCCCCTCTTAAACGGGAATTAGATCAGGCGTAATTCAATTTACATAAGGAAATCATAAATGGTTACACATAGTATCGCTTGACTGCATCTTCATTGATTGGCTTTGGCCAAACTTCTCCGTCCACTTCTGCAAGTATAAGGGCTCCTCCTATCAAAACCCGATGAACCATGTATGGACCCTACCAGTTAGGAGAGAACTTCCCTTTGGCTTCATGTTGATGTGGAAATATCTTCTTTTACACCAGTTGCCCCGGTGTGAACCGTCTTGGTTTGACTATCTTGTTGAAAGCTCTGGACATTCTGTTCTGAAAAACCTAACCATGGAAAGTTGCATTCATTATTTTCCCATCTATAAGAGCCAACTACTCAAAACGACTCTTCACCCACTCTGTATCGTCGAGTTCTGCTTCATGTATGATCCTTAGGGAGGGAATTTCTACCTCAACGGGAATGACCGCTTTTGTACCATAAAACAACAAGTAGGGAGTTGCCCCAGTTGATATGCGGACTGTGGTGCGCTACCCCAATAAATCAAATGATAAATTCTCATGCCACTGCTTATGCTTTTCTATCATCTTCCTTAGTATCTTCTTGATATTTTTATTGGCAGCTTCTACGGCTCCATTCATTTGAGGCCTGTAAGCTGTGTAGTTCTTGTGCTTGATTTTGAAGGTTTCACACATAGCCTTCATCAAGTTGATGTTGAGGTTGGAGCCATTATCAGTAATGATTGATTCTGGAATCCCGAATCGACAAACGATTCGGTCACGGACGAAGTCTTCCACGACTTTCTTAGTTAACGCTCTATAAGATGCTGCTTCAACTCATTTGGTAAAATAATCAATTGATACTCGGATAAACTTAAGCCCATTTGATGCGGCAGGTTCGATTGGTCCGATAACATCCATTCCCCATGCGGAAAACGGCCATGGCGAGCTTGTTGCATTAAGCTCATTGGGAGGTACCTTTATCATGTCAGCTTGTATCTGACAGCGGTGGCACTTTCGGACGTACTGGATGCAGTCCGTCTCCATCGTCATCCAAAAATAACCTATCTGGTGTATCTTTTTGGCTAAGACAAACCCATTCATATATGGTCTACAATTCCCGGAATAGATTTCATCTAGTAGCTTGGATGTTTCTTTTGCGTCGACACACATTAGTAATCCCAAATACAGAGTCCTCCTATACAGGATTCCTCCACTGTGAAAGAAGTTGTTAGACAGTCTCTGAAGTGTGCACTTCTGAGTAGCATTTGCCAGCTCTAGATATTCTCCTTTTGCAAAATATTCCTTGATATCATGAAACCAAGGTTTTCCATCTGCTTCTTCTTCGACGTGAGCACAATAAGCTGGCTGATCATAGATCTTCACGGGAATATGATCAATGAAGTTTTTATCTGGATGTTGTATCATAGAGGCCAGGGTAGCCAAAACATCGACGAACGCATTCTGGACTCTGGGGACGTTTTGGAATTTTGTCTTTGTGAACCTCTTTCTCAACTCCTGTACATGATGCAGGTAAGGGAGTATCTTGGAATTCTTTGTCACCCATTCTTCTCGGACCTGATGTATAAGCAAGTCTGAATCTCCAATTACTAGTAACTCTTGGATGTTCATTTCAATGGCCATCTTGAGCCCTAAGATGCAGGCTTCGTACTCGGCTATGTTGTTGGTGCAGGGGAACCTGAGCTTGGCAGATACGGGATAATGCTGGCCAGTTTTTGATACTAGGACTGCTCCTATGCCAACTCCTTTGAAATTTGTTGCTCCGTCAAAAAACATCCTCCAACCATCATAGGACTCTGCAATGTCTTCTCCTATGAATGATACCTATTCGTCCGAAAAATACGTCTTTAGGGGCTCGTATTCTCCATCCACAAGGTTCTCGGCGAGATGATCCGCTAGTGCCTGTCCTTCGACTGCTTTCTAGGTCACATAGACAATGTCAAATTCACTAACCGGGATTTTCCACTTGTCTAGCTTGCCAGTGGGCATGGTCTTCTGATAGATGTACTTTAATGGATCCATCCTTGATGTGAGATACGTAGTATAGGCAAAAAAATAGTTCCTCAGCTTCTGAGCTACCCAAGTCAAAGCACAGCAGGTGCGTTCCAATAGAGAATATCGAGCTTCGTACGGGGTGAACTTCTTGCTGAGATAATAGATGGACTACTCTTTTCTCCTCGTTTTATCATGCTGCCCCAGAACACAACCAAATGCTCCATCCAACACCGCAAGGTAGAGTAATAGGGGTCTACCTGGCTCTGGCGGGACCAAAACTGGCGGTGTTGACAAGTACTCCTTGATCCTGTCGAAGGCCTTTTGCTAATGATCAGTCCATTTGGTAGCGGCGTCCTTCTTCAACATCTTGAAGATTAGCTTATAGATAACGGTAGATTGTGCTATGAACCGGCTGATGTAGTTAAATCTCCCCAATAAACTCATTACTTCTTTCTTGTTATTTAGCGGTGGTAATTCTTGGATAACTTTGACCTTTGAAGGATCCAGTTCAATCCCTCGGCGACTCACAATGAAACCAAGTAGTTTTCTGGCAGGAACCCCAAATGCACATTTTGCGGGATTCAGTTTCAGGTTGTACCTTCTCAGTCTATTGAAGAACTTCCTCAGATCTTCCATGTGATCAACGATTTTCTTGGATTTGATGATGATATCATCCACATATACTTC
Organism: Nicotiana glauca; assembly: GCA_026770625.1. NCBI lineage: Eukaryota > Viridiplantae > Streptophyta > Magnoliopsida > Solanales > Solanaceae > Nicotiana > Nicotiana glauca. The sequence goes on from MU685432.1 coordinate 51,863, forward strand.
GATCTCCTTGTGTATCATATCATGGAAAATGGTAGTCATGGCCCTCATATAGGTGGCCCCTGCATTCTTTAACCCGAATGGCATCATCTTGTAGCAGTACATTCCCCATGGCATAATGAAAGCCATTTTCTCATCATCTTCTTCATCCATCCATATTTGATGATACCCAACAACACAATCTACAAGTGATTGCAACTCGTGCTTGGCGCAATTGTCAATCAGGATGTGTATGTTCGGCAAGGGGAAGTGTAAGGCCCCGGAAATTTTTTTTCGAGTAATTTAAGATTTCGTCGTGCAAATGTAGGCTAAATTATTTTATCTCGTGTGCAAATAAGGATTTATGATATTATGGATATCAATTAGATATGGTAATAAGTGTATAAGTCTTATTCTAAGTGATTTGGGGTCTAAGGAGAGGCCTAAGTCTAAGCCAAGTTGGAAAATTTCATATTTGACGAAATTTGTAAATGAGTGCGCACAAGACGTCACTTTGAACAATAATATCTCCACTTATATAAGGAGTTGTGTGAGGATCAACCTCTCAAATTAAAGCACTTTGAGTCTAGTTGCCAACGCAACGAACCGTTCGTCATTTGGACGTGTATACAGAAAGTTAAGATCATTGTACTCGTCAGGTGTCAGATGCGCGAAAACTTGCGCGAAATTAACTTCGCGCATACTTCGCGCATCTAAGGCAGAATGCTCAGAAAAATGCGCGAAGTAATGCGCGATCGCGCATCTGGCCAATACTTCGCGCACCTGGAAGGTTTTAATACCCCTAAAGACCGGAAATAAGATATTTTGAGATATCTCTCAGGGGTAGAGTTCTCTCTACACCCAACCTCGACCAAGGCATCAAATTGCACACCTAAGGTGAGTTTTAAGTGTGTTTTCATGGTGATTTCACTTCTCAATTACTAGTTACAACATGATTTTGGTTGGATTTCATAGGATTTCTTCAAAACCTCAAGAACACC
>MU685432.1:92528-103904 GCA_026770625.1 Nicotiana glauca
ATCGTCTACCACACTCACCCCTCTTCTGTAACCCTAGAGACCGCCGCCCCTTCTCCCACCGCCTTGGAGTGGCGGCGCCACCACAAACTGCTGCCAAAATTACACCCCTAACCCTTATTTACCTCCTCACTCCGAATCCACCCTTAGTTTACTTCAAATCATCACCAGGCGGTTCAAATACCGGATCAAAGATCCGGTCAAACCCTTACCCGCTCCAAACAACCTCAAATTTACACCCTAGGATCTTCTCTTCATCCTCTTTCCATATCCAACATTAATTTCCCTCGAACCACAACCGAATGGCTCGAATGATAATTTGAGGATCTGTCGTAAAGCCCTAAATCTTCCAAAGGGATCTAAAATCACACCTCAATCATTCTTAGGCTTCCTCATTCTGAATTTCAAGTGGAAGCTTTCAAGTCCAGGCAGAATCCCACGAGCCCTAAATTTATGGTTTGAAGAACCCTAATTCGAGTAGGTGTTCAGGCTGGTCCAATCAGTAAGTTTATTCGTAATTTTGTTATTTCTTCGTCCTCGTGAGTGTTTGATTCGACTGTGTTCTTGGTGACAATTAGTATCGCTTTACTTTCTTTTTTGATTTAGTCTAGTTCTGATATAATTTTGTTAGTTTAAACGTTTAAATGTCAGTTAATTAGCTCAAGTGATTAATTGTTAGTGTAATTGGATTTTCTGTTATTTTTTATTCAGTTGTGATGTGTTTGCTTTTCTTCTGATAGTAATAGTTTTCTCATCTGGTTGTGACTTGAATCCGTTAAAATTAGGGTCAATTAGGTTTGATAGGTTGATTCTGTGATGGTTTAAGTAATTGGTCTAAGTAATTGATGTGGATTTTGATTAGTATTGTTCTTAGGTTTGTTCTCTGTTTACCCATGTTTCAGTATAATTGTTAGTTTACTTCAGTCAATTTCAATTAGTTTAGGTGTTTGGATATAGCTGATTAACTCTTAGTTTGGTAGTCAATTGGCTATGGTTCAGTTAAAAGATAGTTTAGTAGGTAATTTTAGAGGTATTCAAGGGCAGTTTAGGTATTCCTAAATAGAAAGAATGTTGTATTTGAGACTAGAACCATCTAGAATCTTCTACAATAGGGCTTTAGGTGTAATTTAATAAGTTTAGGGTAATAACTTGAGAAGCAAGCCACAACTTTAAGGGCTATTTGAACAAAAAATAGAAGGTAGAGAGGGACTGAATTGTTATAATTAAAATCTGAAAGGCTGCCCTCATGTTGCTATAAAAGGGCATGAATAGTGCTTTCACTAAGAAGATTTTGGAGCCTAAAAAGTTCCCCCCCCCCCCCCAAAAGTATTCTCTCAGTTTTTCAGATCTAAAACAGAAATTCAAAAATTCAAAAAGCCAAAAACAATAGAAATTAAAAAAAATCCAAAAATACTGTTCAGTTCAAATTTTCTTAGGATAGTTTCAAGCTTCGGAGGTTAATTTGCATTTCCTAGCTCAATATTCAGTAGCTGAAGTTTCTGAAGGGTTATTGGATTAAGTTCAATGTCCAGTCAAGTTTATCGATTATGTTGTTGGTTTTGAAACTCTGAAAGTTATTTTCTTGGATTTGTTGTGGTTTTGAGATTGAATTGGTCTAATTGCTGTAAATCTGAGTTGCTGTCTGTTATCTCTATTATTGATCTCTCCTTCGTCTTAATTTCCAATCTCAGGTACACGTTTCGAGCATGTTCCCATGTATCAACTCCTGTAGGAAACATGGAATGAAATTGAAGCCAAATTTTTGCTGTAGTCTTGTTGTTTTAATAATCCTGTATGTTTTATATAGTTTTCTATGGTTTGGTTGTTCATTGTAATTAAACTAAGACTATTTTGAACAATCGTGGACTTGGACTGTTTGATTCATTTGGGACTGTACTGGACTATTAGACTATGGATCTGATTTCATTCCATCTAAATTAGTAGTCCTAATGTTGTATAGTTGGATCTTCATGATAATTGAAAGTTAGTACATGAGACCTGTTGAGGATAAGTCCAGACATGAGAGCATTTTCTCAATAATAGTTAATGTAATTCAATTCTGAAATCACGGCAATTTGAGCACTAGTTCGAATCATTCCAAAATCAATGGATTGCTTTGTATTCAGGCCGCTAGCCTGTTTGTATATAGTATGTATACATTCACATGGTCAATGTCGCTTAGCTTATTCATTTGAGACTTACAATTCATGACTATTGTACTAACTTCAATCTATATTCCAGCTTGTTTTTCACCCTTAATAATATCTAGGAACACATCAATAGATAATTAGGTAAGAAAATCTGAGCATGAGATTAGGATTAAAACAATTGATGTCTTGTTAATTTGAGTAGTGCTTTTCCTTATTACAAGTTATTGAATGTATTTGAAGCAAATTTAGCATATTCTCGTTTTAATTGGTTTAAGATTTTGCTCGGTGCAAGGCTCAACAGCCTGTTTCCAACGGTTTGAGCTTCTGCTCGCCTGATGCAGGCCCAGGTCCGGTCTTTGATTCCNTTATTGAATGTATTTGAAGCAAATTTAGCATATTCTCGTTTTAATTGGTTTAAGATTTTGCTCGGTGCAAGGCTCAACAGCCTGTTTCCAACGGTTTGAGCTTCTGCTCGCCTGATGCAGGCTCAGGTCCAGTCTTTGATTCCCTTCTTGATTGGGCCTAGGCCAAAGCTCGTGACTCGCTATTTTGTTGGTGTAAATCTAAGTGTAGTGTCCCTTTATTGGGCTCATCTCGGATCCCAATGGTTGGACATTGGTGCAGAATTATTGCCAGGGTTGCATTAGGCCAGTAACAAAGTAACTAGGGCCTTTCTTTTATTTTAGAGACAATTAAATAGAAATCGTAGTTGCTTTAGGTTGGCCTTTTAAAATAAATGAGGCGAGCAATGCCAAATACAAATACATAAATTGTGGGGCCCTCTTAAATGTCTATATTAAAATGCTTAGATTTCGGAATTGGCCATTTAGCGAATTTTACGGCATTCCCCAAAGATAATAACGCGTTAGTCTCTTTAGGCGCGTATTTTAATAACATTACCTTCCTAAATTCGGGTGCACATTTATGTACCCAAATTCAAATCTCAACGAAGTCGAAATATGTCAACAACCACGGGTGCATTTATGTGACGTGGTTCGAGACACGTTTTCACGACGTTGCAAATCTCGTTAAAAATAATAATAAAGCAGTTTAAGGTTTAAAAGCATAAGCTAAAACATAATTTGAAATCAGATAAATCCAAATATAACAGTTGAGCGACCGTGCTATAACCACGGAACCCGGGAATGCCTAACACCTTCTCCCGGGTTAACAGAATTCCTTTCTCGAATTTCTTGTTTGCGGACTGTTAACAGAGTCATATTTTCCTCGGTTCAGAATTCAATCAGTGACTTGGGACACCATTAATCTCCCAAGTGGCGACTCTAAATCTTAATAATAAATCTCGTTCTAATTGTCCTTTAATTGGAAAAACTCCTTTACGCCCTTGCGGGTGTAGTAAAAAAGGGGGTGTGACATACACCCCTACTTACGGGCTCCCCACCACAGGTGCAAAAACACCAGAACCAGCAACACTTAAGCATGCACTCTTCAACTCAATTCAAGCCATTAACCACCCGAAATCACCACGAGACCGGGACCTCAATAAAATGTACCAACAAGTCTTATAACCCAATACAAACTTATTCGAATCCCCAAATCACCTCAAACAACATAAAAACATGAAGTACACATGGATTCAAGCGTAATGAACTTCGAAACTTCCAAATTCTACAAACGACATCGAAACCTACCAAATCACGTGTGATTGACCTCAAATTTTGCACCCAAGTTATAAATGACACCACAGACCTATTTCAACTTCCGAAAATCAAATCTGACCCCGATAAAAAAATTTCCATTGCTGGCCAAAATTCCAACTTTCGCCAATTCAAAACTAGTTCCACTACGTACCTCCAAATCTCATTCCAGATACACTCCTAAGTCCAAAATCACCTAACGGAGCTAACGGAACCATCAAAATTCAAATTTGAGGTCGTTTACACATAAGTCAACATCTGATCCATTTTTCCAACTTAAGCTTTTAATTAAGAAATTAAGTGTCTCAATTCACCCCGAAATCACTCCGAACACGAACCAACTAACCCGATAAGTCAAAATATAGCTGTAGAACACAAAAGAAATAGGAAATAGAGTAACAGGGCTACAACTCTCGAAACGACCGATCAGGTTGTTATAGAAAGGCCCTGGTAGAGCTTTGAATTGACTGCAAAGAGAGGTAAGTGTTGAGTTTAACCTTGAATTGAGGAAATTAGGAACCTCTCACTATGTGCTATGTCAATTTCATGTGTTGCGTCATATATGCGAGGTGACAAGTGCTTATACGCCATCAAATTACTTGTTTTCCTTGATTTTCTACTTTTTCTTAATTATCTCCTTCCCTGTCTTAAATGATTTAAGCTCTAAATGCCTTCCATGCTTATTTGCTACTTATTAATCATTGCTTTATTCTGTTAATAATGTTAGATATTTTCATACTTTCATGATTCGATGTTACTTTCCTTAACTGACTTACATGCACTTTCTAATTTTCATTTACCGAACTTGACTTGATGTGTAGTATTATCTATGTAAATTCTCATAGTGTTCAAGGTTTCCTTTTGGTTCAGCTTGGTATTTATTGATCGTAAAGGTTCTTATGATTTGAATTATTGATTTGACTGTGCTCATTGAGTATGTGGTACTGATATGGTGGGATCGGGTTGCACGCCACAACAGGCGAAATAAGGATGGATTGATATAGTCGAATAAGGGTGAACTTGTACTGATACGGTGGGATCGTATTGCACACCATAACAGGTGAAATAAGGGTTGATTGATACGGTGAAATAAGAGTATAATGTGATACTGATATTGTTATATGGTGGGGTCCGGTTGTGCGCCGTAAAATTTATTTATTTTGATTATTGATATTTTTACGGTAGAGTAAGGGATGATTGTATTAAATGGTGGTATCGGGTTGCACGCCGCAACAACCTATGTGTTTCTATTTCGTTGAGATGTGTTGATTTTTGGTATTTTCATTGGAAACTCTAAGGATTGGTAATTCTGAACGTCACTAGCTTATTTCTTGAGGGTGTAGCTATTATCTTCAGTGGATGTTTTATTTCATTCTATATTTCCTTTTCTATATTTATTATATACTATGTACAGCTTGTAGTGTAAGTGATCTGCCTTAGCCTCATCACTACTTCATCGAGGTTAGGCTCGGCACTTACATAGTACATGGGGTCGGTTTTACTCATACAACTGTGACGACCCGACCCGTCGTCTCATGAGTTACCGCCCCATTTTCCCCATTTTCTATTTCTTTACGCTTCATTATCAGTGTCTTGGGTGAACGAGTTGAATTGGGTTGAATTTTTGAAGGAAATAAGACACTTAGTCTCGTTAAGGAAGGCTTATTTTGAAAAAGTCAACCGGATGTTGACTATTGTGTTAGAGGGCTCGGATTTGAATTTTGATGATTCAATTAGCTTCGGGGGATGATTTACGACTTAGGAATGTGATCGAAAGTAATTTTGGAGGTCCGGTGTAGAATTAGGCTTGAATTGGCGAAGTTAGTATTTTGGCGAATTTCGGTTGATAGGTGATATTTTGATCCGAGAGTTTCTGTAGCTTCGTTAGGTGATTTTGGACTTGTGTGCAAAATTTAAAGTCAATCGAACGTGATTTGATAGGTTTCGGCATCGGAAATAGAAGTGTGAAGTTCTAAAGTTCTAAAGTTCATAAAGCTTGGATTGGAGGTTGATTCGTGATTTTATGGTTGTTTGATGTGATTTGAGGCCTCGATCAAGTCCGTAATGTATTTTGGGACTAGTTGGCGTGATTGGTCGGGTTCCCGGGGGCCTCGGATGTATTTTGGGTTGTGATCACGTTCTTATTTGATGTTTCAACGTTGTTTCTTTGGACATAAAGGGGTACCATATTAAGCAAATGAGCTCCAAATTAATTTTTTATTGAACCATTAGATCCGTATCGAAATTACGGAATCATAGGAAAAAGAATCATCAAATTTGGACATCGTATGAGAAAGTTATGCTCATTTTTGTGTTGGGAAAACTGCTGCTTTTGGTATGCTCGCAACTGCGAAAACAATGCTGGGAATTGCGAACACTGTAGCTTCACAAATGCGAAGAAAATGCTGGGAATTGCGAAAACACCGTAGCTGGGGAAGAATGTTTAAAAAAATATTTCAGTCGCGAAAACACCCCATTTCTCCACCATTTTTTGTCATTTTGAGAGCTTTTTGACGGGGATTGAAGGGAGTTTCAACTAAGATCGATTGGAGGTAAGTTTTATGAGTTAAATACATGATTTTATTGAGGAATCATCCTAGAAATCCATGAAAACATAGCCAAATTATAAGAAAATTAGGGCTTGAGATTAAAATTCTAAATTTGGGATTTTAGGGGTCAAATGGACTCCGATTCTAGTGAAATTGGTATGTATGGACTCGTGGCGAGATAAGGAACATTTTGATGTAAAAATTTCCGAATTTTGAGACATGGGTCCGGGGCTCGGGTTTTGCAAATTTCGTGATTTTTGATATTTTTCGAATCTTTTCGATTGGGTTACATTCCCTTAGCCTATTGTGATGTATTCGTTGTGGTTTTGGCCAGATTCGACACGCGAGGAGGTCGATACGAAAGGAAAGGGCATCGCGGAGTAGCATTTGGCCGGCTAGAGGTGAGTAATAGATGTAAATGCTGTTCTGAGGTTTTGAAACACCGGACTTTCACATCGTAACGCTATATTGAGGCGTGACACGCACTCCATGACGAGTGCGGGGTCGGTTAATATTGGGGATCGTGACTTGGTCCATCCCGCGTGATATTTATACTATACTGGTGATTGATACACATACTTTATTGATATTTACTGGGCTAGATGCCATGTTTGGGGCCTTGTGCCGACTTGTAGAATCCTTCGGGGATTGATATTACTGCTTTAGTATGATTTGCATATCATTTGGTTTCAGTCCAACGTTTTAAATACTATTTTGCAAACTCAGGCATATTTCTAAGTTTTGAAAACTCAAATGATATTTTAAAATGTTATTTCGGGCTGAGAACTACTATTTTATAAATGCCCATGGGGCTTATAATTTTTTCTGGACTGATTATGGGTGGCTCGGGCTGCACGCCGCAGCAGTGACTTAAAACAATGGTAACAATAGCACTGTGTGATGTGACTTGAAACATTATGGGTGGCTCGGGCTGCGCGCCGTAGCAGGAACTTGAAACAATGGTAACAATGGAACTATATGATGTAAATGGGTCAGGTAACAATGACTGACCAGGATTTGATTGATGCCACGAGATGGCTTGATATTGCGCTTGGGCTGTAGGAGCCCCTCTGGAGTCTGTACACACCCCCAGTGAGCGCCGTCGATGTTAAATGATTATGGGTGGCTCGGCCTGCGCGCCGCACTAGGTACTAGAATTTACCATCATATGCATTGCATTGCATTCATGCATTTGTATTTTTAATTGTTGTTCGGCTGTTCAGTTCCATACATTGCTGTATATTTGGATTATAGCTTACTTTGTGTATTTACTTTATTTTCTTATCTTCGGACTGTATTTATTTTTATTACTCACTGGGTCGGAGTACTCACTCTACTCGCTGCACCTTGTGTGCAGATTCAGGACATATCCAGACTGAGTGAGCTCTGTCCAGCTTTCCAGAGGCATTCTACGGGAGTATTTGAGGTAGTTGCATGGCGTTCGAAACCGAGGATTCTCCGCTCTATCTCTATCTTTACATTCTGTATTTTTAGCTTTTAGACAGACTTGTATTAGGATTAAAACTCTGAATTTAGAGGCTCATGGTCGTGACACCGGGTCCATAATGGGCTGTATTCGGTATTTTGTTAAACTTTTGTATTTCTTCAGTATATTCTAGTATTTAATTTAAATGGCTTATTGATTCTCTGTCCTGTTAAGTGGGTTAAGTGTTGATAAATGGTCGGGCTTGCCTAGTAGTGTGTTGGGCGCCATCACGACCGGGTTGGGGTCGTGACAAGTTGGTATCAGAGCCTAGGTTACTTGGTCTCGCGAGTCATGAGCCGGAGTCTCGCGGATCGGTACAGAGACGTCTGTACTTATCCTCGGGAGGCTGCAGAACCTTTTGGAAAACTTCACATTCTTGAATTCTTATCGTGCGCCCTTGATTCATCTTGAAGAGAAACTTTTAAAATTCCTTCCACGCGTTCGTATGCGCGCATGAGCGCTCGGTATCAGATGTCCTTTGATGGCTTGCAATTCCCCGATCGAGGGGCAAGACGTGATTTCTATGAGTTTATGCTAGGCCAGTCGGGAGGACTTGAGGCCGGATCTTTGCCTATGGCTGGAGCACCAAGGTGCTGATTGTGCGAGCTAGTGTTATGAGCTAATATGTTCAGTATTGTCCCTAATAGTGGGAATGGCGGCGGAGTAACCATGTGATGAGTATGTTAGTACTGCAAGATGTTTCTATATGACTTGAAAGTGTCGAGGAAGGTCTACTGGATGATAGATGAACTATTGAGTGTATTATTTCCATTGTGATAGGATGTGTACTCCCAAGTTATGGGTGCGTGAAGAATCTTTTTATGTCTTCTATTTGGAGTGAAGTAAATTTCGTGTTACGGTATGAGTTTAGACTTAGGAAGATTAAGTGATTGTGTAATGTGTATGGAAGTGGAAGGTATACAAAAATATTAACTAAAGGTAAAGCTAGTGGGTAATTGGCTTATGAGGGGAATCTATTTGTCATACTAGTTAGATAAGTCTGGGAGCTGAGATCGCTTCTGTAAATGTATTATGACGAAATCGTTGAGTCAAGGAGACCACCTTGAAGGTAGAAAACATTAAAGAAAGAATATGTTCTTACTCGGTTAAATAGCCCAATAATGGAGGATTGAAAGGTATTTTCTATGTGTTATGATTCAAATAGGTGCAACGCATGTCCATGTTTCAATTTTGATAATATAATACATGTAATATTGAGATTAATGTTGTCGATATACATTGTGATTCTTTGTCAAGTTGTGGACGTGTTGTTAGGATAGTTTTGGTGATTCTCTGGCAGGTGGATAGGCCCAATTACAAAGGAAACTCTGCCGAAATTTTTTTTGAAAATTTTGGGACTTAGTAAAAAATTTGTCTCCTAAAGAGTGGGCTTAACTGTTGTGTGATCTATTGCTTCGAGCAAAGTTGGGGATTTTGCTATTGGTTAGTGGATTGTACGGTTATGTACTATGTTAGTTCCGATTTGATGCATGTTGGTGAATCAGTTCTGTTTGTGGAAATTGGGCCGAGAATGGCACGAGTGAAGGAAATTTTTTTGAAAAGATGTCATGAGCTCGGATGAGCAGGAGATAAGTTTCGATGTTTACGGTAAGTTAGCATTATCTTCAGCGTCACCTAAGATCAGTGTTTTGTAAAAAGGGTTTTGCGTCCTGGTTAATAATTCTTGATCGCTCTTCAGCGTTAGTGCGACCGGTGTTTTGGAGGTACACTCCAGATATTTTGTGGTAGGTTGTGGGAGTGTGTCCCACGGGAAGATTATATAAGTTTGGCATGTGATCACTTGATTGATTAAATATGTAAACCAAGTATGAAGTTTGTGATGGTGTCGTTAAATTAAAGATTCATGCCTGGAGGGCACTTGGCACATTAGGTTGTGAACTAGGGAGGATTAATCTGAGTGTGATGGTTGTTCTTGTGTGTTATGGAAAAAAAATAGGAGTTATTATGGACCTTTGAAAGGTTATCAGACTAGTTCAGTGTGATCAGAATCGGCTTGAAGTCGATGGATGGATTTAATGTGAATAATGGCTCTATATCAGACCAGATGTCTGCATTTTAGTAACACGGTCCTCATGGAGGAGTAGTTCGGTGGATGTTTCATTGTCAGATAGTTCGCGTAGTGATGTATTGCGCCGTGTGAGTTGCGAGACGACTTGAGAAATTGCTATGTGTTGAGAATTCGTGTAGGAATGACGTTATATGAGCATCTTGGCTCTTCAAATTCAGATTGTACATCGCACCTCAGCTGTGCTTGAGTTTTGTAGCTTATAACGCTATATGTCCCTCATAGATATTATTATGCACTTAGCATGCTTACGACCGATACTAGATGTCACACCTCCTTTTGGCGCTACCGCATCCCGCGAAGGGCGTGGTAGAAGGAGTTTTTCCAATTAAAGGACAATCGAAACGGGATTTATTTATTTAATTCAGAGTCGCCACTTGGGAGATTTATGGTGTCCCAAGTCACCGGTTGAATCCCGAATCGAGGAAAGGTTTGACTCTATTTAACGGTCCGCGAACCAGAAATCCGGATAAGGAATTCTGTTAACCCGGGAGAAGGTGTTAGGCATTCCCGAGTTCTGTGGTTCTAGCACGGTCGCTCAATTGTTATACTTGGCTTAATTATCTGACCTTTAAGATATTTTAACTTATGTACGAATTTTAACTTTTATCGCTTTTAATATTATTATTATTTTTACAAAGACTTGCAATGCCGCGAAAATGCGTTCTGGATGGCCTTTAACACATTTTTGACTTCGTTGAGATTTGGGTTTGGGTTACATAAATGTACACCCGAGTTTTAGGAAAATAATTTATTAAAAGCGCGTCTAAAGCGACTAGCGTATTGCTATTTTGAGAAGGCCGTAAAATTAGCTAAACGGCATGTCCCGGAATCTAAGTATTCAAAATAACTACCTATTGAGGGCCCCGCAATCTATACATTATTTGGCGAGGCTCGTCTCATTATTATTTAAAAGCTAATAAATTGCTTTTAGTAATTATATTTTTTAAGAGAATTTGCAACATCATGGAAATGTATTTCGGACCACACCGCACCAGTACGCCTGTGACCTTCAACACATTCCGATTTCGTTAGGATTTAGATTTGGGTCACATAAATGTGCGCCCTGGTTTAATATTTATTATTCGTGCCTACAGCTTCTACGCACTTATTAACTTTGGGAAAAAACCATGATATTTACTAAACGGTTCTTCCAAGTCTAAATATTTATAAGCTATTATTGAGGGCCCCGCATTCGTGTTTAATGCGGCGAGGCTCATCTCGTTCTTTATTAAGGCCGATCCTAAAGCAACTACGATTCTCTATTTATTCTTGTCTCTAAAGAGGAAGAAAATGTCCTAATTAATTACACGCTTACGAGTTGTTATGGTTGGGTTTTGAACATGGTTTGTTAAATCGAAACGTGATACGACGGGGCAGTCCACTCTTATAAATTTATACGTACGCAAGTTGTAACAATTTAACTCAAACTACTAAGCGATTTGACAGA